>JAFMOD010000553.1:1057188-1069262 GCA_019802435.1 Corydoras maculifer | reverse complement strand
AAACAACCCCCCCCCCACACTCTTCCACCTGTCTTTGTTTCGAACTTGGCTCCATGGCGCATACCTTCAAGCCGTAATCCAACCAGCTCCGAGGAGCTCCTCCCGCACACGGCTACTCCATCTGCCTATGGGCGAAGGGAGCACCGCGGGGCTTACAGGACAATCTCTCCATCTCTTTATTCATTTATTTATCCATCTATCCATTATCTTCCACTTTATCCTCTACTAGGGTCGCGGGGGGGGGGGGGGGGGGGTGTTCCCTATGCCCATCCAGGGGGGAACGCCTCGGGCGCTGGGCAGATACACCCAGGACAGGGCACACACTCACTCACACAGACACAGATACACTCTATATGGGGCAATTTGGAGAATTCAATTGGCTTGATCCATGTTTTTGGACATGGACGCGGACATGGACAAAATGGAAACTCCACCCACATTGGGATTCGAACCGAATCCAATTCGAATCCCTAGTGCTGAGAGGAGAACGTGCTAAAACCTAAGCCACCATTTATTTATGTATTTCTCCATCTTTCTTCCTTCCACATCTTTGTTCATCTCTGTACTTTTTTCCAAGGAATTGATTGCCTGTCAGTAACACAAGCTCATCAGACTCCTTTCTCTGCCCATCTGTACCGAGAAACTGGAGTTGGGGTTCTAGCGAATTGTTTCACTTTGAGATCGAGAGTCACGTAAATTAGGTTGAAAGAAAAAGAACTGCTGGAGACTTTTTTTGGAGAGTGTTCCATATCAAAGTGAAGCAGGCTGTTCTTTGTGGAATGTTATGTTATGTACTCCTTACTCCATTCTTTAATTGTTTTATTACAGAAATGCCGTTTGTGACCATGTTCTGGGGTTATATTTGGGAGTTGGATGTATTAGCTGTTATCTGACTGAACCTCTGTGTATACACTATATAAACAAAAATATTAGGACACGCCTATTAATCACTGAATTCACGTGTTCTATGTAGCCTTGATGGCACAGGTTTATAAACTGGAAAGCCTAGCCGTGTATTTTGGGCTATTCTATGCTTTCACTATTGAGGAAACAGTTTAGGGAAGTCCTCTTTGTGTTCCAGCTTGACTGTGAGTTAGTGCCCAAAGGAAAGCCTATGAAGGCATGGTGTGTGGATGCGGATTACATTTACATTTCATTACATTTGGTTGGGTGGCACGGTGGTTAGCATGTTCTCCTCTCAGCACTAGGGATTCCCAGTTCAAATTCCAATCTGGGTGGAGTTTCCATGTTCTCCCCGTGTCTGTGTGGGTTTCCTCCGGGTTCCCCGGTCTCCTCCCACAGTCCAAAAACATGCATCAAAGTCAATTGAATTCTCCAATTTGCCCCATATAGAGTGTGTTTGTGTGAGTGTGTGTCCAGCGATAGATTGGCGCCCTGTCCTGGGTGTATCTGCCCAGCGCCTGAAACGTTCTTCCCTGGATGGGCATGGGGAACCCCCCCAAGACCCTAATATAGGACAAAGCGGAAGATAATGGATGGATTACATTTTGGTCATTTAGCTGACGCTTTTATCCAAAGCGACGTACAAATTTCCCAACCTGTCGGTTAGGGTCGGAACACAGGGTTGGCCTTCCCCAAACTGTTTTCTTAATGAAGAAAGCATCAAATTGTATAAAATACCCAGCTAGTTTTTCAGGACTTTAACTAGCTGGATGCTTCTCTTTGATCACGCTGTCCTCTGTGTTGCGTCGACATCGGAATCCCTGTAAGAATTGCCGATTAGCATCAAAGACTTTCAAAATCCCTTGAGTTTCCTATTCAAGTGTGGATCTCCACGGTAACTGATCCATGGAAAAACTTGCTTACCTGATTTCATGCCGAAGGGGATCATGGGTTAAAATTCCATACATTTGAAGCTTCAGTCATAAAAGGGCTGGTGTCTTTATACAGTAGCTTTACTGTGTATGCAGATTTAATCCCAGATTATTTCAGCAAGGACTTTAATGTCTACCAGGTACTGCACAAATCATTTCATTTCCCATACCGTTTTTAATACAATCTTTATTACAGCAAGAACGCGCTGTGGAACCTGACAGTATCTGGAAAATCTCACACACTGATTCAGTTTAATGATTCTATTCCCATGTTATTTAGAAGTATGTGTTTTCTGGCGAGGTACACCCAACATGCACATGCAAATCCCAAATAGTGTTTTAAGCATCTGGCCATCTTATCAGCCTCACGCAACTTTAAACATCACATCACATAAGGTCAGATTGCAGATGCTTGCATCCAAATCTACATACAAATATCCCAACTTGATCACCCCTGGAGCAATGAGGGTTAGGAGCGTTGCTCAGGGACTGACTTTGGTAACTTCAGCGGACCTGGGATTTCAACCCCAACCTACATTTACACTACATTTAGTCATTTAGCCGATGCTTTTATCCAGTGATTTACAAATAAGACAATACAAGTCAGTAGTAGTTAAGAAAAAAACCAACTACACTGTAGAATTTTATTTATATATATATATATATATATATATATATATATATATATCCATCCATTATCTTCCACTTTATCCTCTATTAGGGTCACGGGGAGGTTCCCCATGCCCATCCAGGGGAGAACGTTTCGGGCGCTGGGCAGATACAACCAGGGCAGGTTGCCAATCTATCACTGGGCACACACTCACTCACACAAACATGCACTATACGGGGCAATTTGGAGAATTCAAAGTATATACATGTACAGTTTGTATATGTGTGTGTGTGTGTGTGTGTGTGTACACACACACACACACAAATATATATATGTATATATATGTTTGTGGAAGACGTGTTTTAAGTTGTTTCTGAAAGATGCTAAGTGACTCTGCCTTATGGTCAGACTTGGGAAGATGGTTTCACCATTTTACATGGTGAACGATATGGAGTGGGAATTAGAACCATGGTGAGGTGGAATCACCAGGCCACATTCATCACTAGAGTAAACGAGTTGGAGTGTATTTTGGAAATATAGAGTGAAGGTAAGAGGGTGCAGATCCAGAGATTGTCCTGTAGGTTAGTGTCAGTGACTTGTACTGAATGCAGCAACTACAGGAAGCGGATGGAGAGAGAGAGAGGAGTAGTGGAGTGACACGAGTTCACTTTGGTTGGTTGAACGCAAGTCAGACTACAGAGTTTTGAATCAGTTGAATCACTTTCTGATTGAAGCTCAATAATCTACCCACTGAGCTACCACACCCACAAACATATTTTGTGTTTGATTCCTTAAGATTCAGTTTTGTGTAGTTGCCAAATACAATACAAGTATTGAACTAGAGCTGGATGTGTGTTGCAGTGCTCCGGTTTTACTCCGGTGTTGCAGAAAAAAAAAGAATAATTATCACATTGAGGCTGAAATGATATTTGCGTCCTTGTTTTTCAGTCTTTAATCAAAAACACATTAGTTGGCCAAGATATTAAGTCCATCAATAAGCAATCCTACAAGTTTATTGATGTAAGAAATTCTGCGAGCTGTGGTTCTGGCGTCGCATCATACATAAAATGAAAGGAAGAGGTTTTTCTTACATATTACTCATGATGTATGTTGACTGAAAAGCCGATTGTCGCAGATGGAACTGACTTTTAAATTCTTTAAAATATAAAAAATAAATTTTTTTCCTACCTGCTGATTTCAATCTCAAACCCTTACCATACGTGAACTTCTCTTGAGGAAACTAAGGACACATTAATTGGCAAAGTCAATAAGCACTCTGACAAATCTATTGACGTGAGTTTCTAGACTCCAAGCAAAAGTGCTTTCGCCGCTAGCAAAAAAGCATGGTCTAGCGCCTCCAATGTAGACGCTGTCTCATTTTCCCTGTGTTGGCTGCTGCTCGATTAAGCTGTCTCTCCTGCTGTGGAGCACAAACACCAGCCGCCTGTCTCAGCACAGCATCTCCTCTATCGGGCCCGTAAACAAGTCCGACACACACGTCAGTCAAAGCGATGGAGGACAGCAGCCGATGTTCGGCCGCTAAATCCGGCTCCCTGTCCACTCCGCGGTCTCAGCATACCTTTAATGGATTTTTTCGCTCTCCTGTAGATTAGGATGGATTAGGAGTCGAGTTAGTCATCTCCACTGCGTTAAACAGGGAAATTAATCCCATCTTTGCCAGCAAGCTGACTGTGCACATAATGACTGCCCAACACGTAAGTGCAGAGATGAAGGAAATGAGCCATCTGTTTAAGAGTTTGATAATCATTTGGTTTAATCCGCTCATTTCTTTTTAAAATCACCAATTAACCTTTTCAATTGAATCCGAATTGACTTGAAGCATAATTCTGAAGTTGCAGGAACGTGGAGGAGCATCCAAATTACCTTGAATCCATGTTTTTAGACTGTGGGAAGGAACTTCAGAACCTGGAGGAAACCTACGAGGACATGGGAACAACATGGAAACTCCATCCAGATTGGTATTTGGACCTGGAGCTCCAGCAATGAGAGGTGGACATGCTAACCACTAAGCCACTAAGCCACTGTGCCGCCCAAGGTCAAAACAAGCAAAATATAAAAAAAAAATTAATTAAAACCACCCCTGTATCATGTTAAATTACTTGATCCTTAATTAATTCTGTTTGTGAAGTGTAAAATTTAATACCAAATGGGCAATTTTTCCCTCCATCCATCCATTATCTTCTGCTTTACCCTCTACTAGGGTCGGGGGAGGGGGGTTCCATATGCCCATCCAGGGGAGAACGTCTCGGGCGCTGAGAAGATACACCCAGGACAGGGCTCCAATCTATCACTTGGCACACACTCACTCACACACACACACTACGGTATATGGGGCAATTTGGAGAATTCAATTGACCTTGATCCATGTCTTAGACTGTGGGAGGAAACCGGGGAACCCAGGGGAAACCCACGCGGACACGGGAAGAAAATGGAAACTCCACCCAGATTGGAATTCAAATGGGAAATCCCTAGCACTGAGAGGAGAACATGCTAACCACAAAGCCACCGTGCCTTCTATACCAACTGTCCATATTATCATCTGCTTAATACAGTTCTAATTCTAGTTTTAATTAAAGACTGCAGCGATGGATTGGCGCCCTGTCCTGGGTGTATCTGCCCAGCGCCCGAAACGTTCTCTCCTGGATGGGGATTGGGACCCCCCCCCCCCGACCCTAATATAGGATAAAGCGGAAGATAATGAATGAATGAATAAATGAATTAAAGACTGTAGTGTTTCATTATCTTAAAGTTCAGAACCCAGACAGAGTGAGTTTGGTACATGTAGTCCAACAGTGAAGAGTCGCTGTGAGGAGAATGCTGTAGGAACTTAAAACAACACTGTAGTTGAGGTTCTGATCTAATATCCTCCTCACCGGGGTCGGGTGCATCGTGATACCCAGAAACAGCTGCACTGAATTGCCCTGGTGCTGAGTCTGAGGAATGACAGCCCCTCAGATGAAGGTCTGTTGACCCTGACACTCCAAGGTTCTCTCGGTTGCGTTATTGGAATCCTGTTGCTTTGCCCAATCCAGTCTGACATTCCTGCACCACGCCGCCTCCTGGAGGGCCAGACGATACGATGCGCAGTGAACTCCTGTAGATTAACCTGCTGTAGATTAAGCCTTCATCCCCAAACCTCACTAAATTAAAAGCCCTAATCCAGTGGAAGTCTTTCAGGTATCTTACCCAGCGAGACGTTACGAGTTCGATATCTTGACACGCCGTTATATTTTGGGACTCCTGGCAGCTTAGCACCGATTTCATCCATGAAATGTCAGCCGAGGCATCATGGTAATGCGCTGCGGCTCTGTGTAATTACATTTGCTCGCCATTGCCGGGTTCCTATTGAGGAAGCGTTGCCGTACCCTTTGCGCTGAGTGCCTTTGCCGTGTGAAAGGTCATCATTTCGTTCTGCTGTATCTTTTCCTGCGAAAGGTCCTGGTGAGGGTCCAGTGTCCCACAGTGCCAGCCGAAGGCAAAGTCACACACTGCTGACCTTCACTGCAACCACGCCATGTTTGCAGTGCACTGTAATGTTCATTGGAGAGCACGTTCACCGCTCAGCGCTGGGGAGCCAGGGTCCAATTAATCCATCCATCCATTATGTTCCGCTTTATCCTCTATTAGGGTCGGGGTGGGGTTCCCCATGCCCATCCAGGGGAGAACGTCTCGGGCGCTGGGCAGATAGACCCAGGACAGGGCGCCAATCTATCGCTGGGCACACACTCACTCACACAGACACACTCTATATGGGGCAATTTTGAGAATTCAATTAACTTGATCCATGTTTTTGGACTGTGGGAGGAAACCGGAGAACCCGGAGGAAACCCACGCAGACACGGGGAGAACATGGAAACTCCACCCAGATGGAATCCCTAGTGCTGAGAGGCAAACGTGCTAACCACTAAGCCACCGTGCCGCCCACACTGTAATGCATTCAAGTATTTTTTTTTTTTTATTCAAGTATTTTATTTGTCATTCCACAATATAAAGTACAGTACAGTATATGTGGAACGTGAAAGCGTTACCCAGGAACAAGGTGCTATATATAACAGCTACTACACAACCAACATAAAGTGCACATGGATCACAATAAATACAGGACGATACACAGTACAGTAAGCAATAAACATTCAGTATGGTATTGAAAGTAAAACCTGAGTTTGGTTATTGTAAACAGTTAACATTAAGTGGAGAGGTAACAGTGCTGGTGGCCTCCTAGTGATGTGAGCCACATGTTCCAGGAAGAAAAATGTCCTTGATTTTAAAAAATTGTTAAAATTTGAAAGTATATAATCGTGGCAGTTCTTTATAATGTGCAAAGAGTGTGCTAAAGGTGCAAGATGTGCATAACGGTGTGTGCAAACATGCTAGCAGCGGATATGTTAGTGTTTGGTCAAATTGTTCAAGAGTCTGATGGCCTGAGGAAAGAAACTGTGTCGCAGTCTCAAACTAATGTTCTTAGTTTGGAGTTTAGAACCNATTTTAAAAAATTGTTAAAATTTGAAAGTATATAATCGTGGCAGTTCTTTATAATGTGCAAAGAGTGTGCTAAAGGTGCAAGATGTGCATAACGGTGTGTGCAAACATGCTAGCAGCGGATATGTTAGTGTTTGGTCAAATTGTTCAAGAGTCTGATGGCCTGAGGAAAGAAACTGTGTCGCAGTCTCAAACTAATGTTCTTAGTTTGGAGTTTAGAACCGAAGCGGAGATCAGATCAGTGCTAGATTGGTTTTTCAAACATCTATACATTTGTCTTTCACTTGATCTCATATTAGGGTCAGGGGGTGGTTCCCCATGTCCATCCATGGGAGAACGTTTCGGGCTACACCCAGGACAGTGTGCCAATCTATTGCTGGGCATACAATCACTCTCACACACACATAATAGATGGGGGCAATTTGCAGCAGCCAATTTACCATGAATCAATGTCTTTGGACTGTGGAAGGAAACCGGACACCCAGATAAAACCCATGCGGACACGTGGGCGTTCTCCGCCCAACTTTTCAGAGAATGTTTTGGGCATTGGACAGAACACCAATTCATCACTCACTTACATATACTGTATATAGGGGCAATTTGGAGCGGCCAGTTACATTGAACCCATGTTTTTGGACTGTGAAAGGAAAACGGAGAACCCGGATAAAAACCCATGCAGACCAACTTTTGTCCAACTCCAACGTCCAACTTTTTAAACATCCATCCATTATCTTCCGCTTCATCCCATACTAGGGTCATGGGGATTCCCCACCCATGTCAATCCAGGGGAGAATGTTTTGGGCACTGGACAGCGCACCAATCCATCACTTAATCACACACACACACTATATAGGGGCAAATTAGAGCAGGCAATTTACCTAGAATCCATGTTTATGGACTGTGGGAGGAAACCCAGAGAACCTGGCGGGTGGGGGGGCACTGGACAGCGCACCAATCCATCACTCACTCATACACACACTATATAGGGGCAATTTAGAGCAGCCAATTTAATTTGAATCCATGTCTTTGGACTGTGGGAGGAAACCCAGGTGGACACAGGGGAGAACATGGAAACTCCACTCAGATCAGAATTCGAACCTGGATCCCCAGCTCTGAGAGGCGGATGTGCTAACCACTGCACCACCATGCTGCCCGACGTTTTAACCGGTTAATCTGACAAACATCGGCTACCTCTGCAGTTTCTCAGATTCCGTACACAACTTTTCATTTCCACTGGAAATGTTTGAGCTCTTTACAAGCAGCTAGGTTTCACGCAGCCCGTCCTCTAACTGCCGTCCTGGGGAGGGTATATTTTGTAGGTTGTATATTTACAGACAGTGCAAATGGACCACTGAAGACCCCTTATGTCCACATGTTATAAGGGGTTTGAGTCATCCTCATCACAGTGGAGACATTTCCATGCTAATTGTGTGGTCGTGTGTGGGGTACTGATGCGCCGGCTGCTGATGCAGCTCTGAAGCTCTCTGTATCAGAACCTGGTTAGTCCTGGTTAGATCCATCAAGTTTTACAAACACATTTCGTGAGCCAAGACCTAATGACTGCTAACAGCTGCTAAATGAGCAATCGAGGTTCACACTGCTGATGAGGTAGCCGGTGTGTTTACACTGCTGCTATATAAACACGGTGAAAGTGGTGCGTGCGGGTCAGGGTCAGCGGGTCAGGGTCAGCGGGTCAGGGTCATGGTCAGCGTGCATTTTTTCCGGTTCTGATTCTGAATTTGATTTTGTAAGGTGTTCCAATGTTCATCCTGAAGTGTTTTTTGGGGATCAGGTCCGGACTCTCTGTGGACCAATCACCGTCTGTCTGTATCTCTTTCTCGCCCTCGGTCTGTATCTCTCTCTCTTTCTCGCCATCTGTCTGTATCTCCCTTTCTGTGGACCAATCACTGTCTGTCTGTATCTCTCTCTCGCCCTCGGTCTGCATCTCTCTTGCCCTCTGTATGTATCTCTCTCTCTCTCTCACCATCTGTCTGTATCTCTCGCCCTCAGTCTGTATCTCTCTTGCCCTCTGTCTGCATCTCCCTCTCTCTCTCGCCCTCTGTCTGTATCTCCCTCTCTCTCTTGCCCTCTGTCTGTATCTCCCTCTCTCTCTTGCCCTCTGTCTGTATCTCCCCCTCTCTCGCCCTCTGTCTGTATCACTCTCTCTCTCGCCCTCTGTCTGTATCTCTTTTTCTCTCTCTCTCTCTCTCTCTCTCTCTCTCTCTCTCTCACTTTTTTTCTCATTCTCTCCCTCTCTGTCTGTATCTCTCTTTCTCGCCCTCTGTCTGTATCTCTCTCTCTCTCTCTCTCACTTTTTCTCTCATACTCTCCCACTCTGTCTTTATCTCTCTCTCTTGCCCTTTGTCTGTATCTCTCTCTCGCCCTCCGTCTCTCTCTCTCTCCCCCTCTGTTTGTATCTCTCTCTTTCCCTCTTCACCTGTCTGTCTGTTTATATTGTTTAATCTATATTTTTTTTACTTTACATATTCTATCATTTTATTTTACAGTCATATTTCTGCTCGTATATTTTTACCTCATATTCTATATTTAGTTTCTATTTTTCTACTTCTGTGTTTGTTGTTCACCGTGTGCAATATGGAACAGTCTGTCTCTCTTGCTGTCTGTATTTCTGTCCGTGGCATTATGTACAGTATCTCTCTCTCTATCTGTATTTTGTGGATAGTCAGACTGCTGTCTTTAAATCTGAACTCATTCCCAACAAAAGGTGCCGTGTAAAACCAGCAATAACATCACTGTGACCTGAGCCTGATGTTCTGCTCACAATGATCATATGAGGTCGTTTCTTGATCGGCTCTTCAGTGTGACAGGCTCTTTAGTCTGAGATTTACAATTTGCCTGTTCAACTGTAAAATATGAAACGGGGGAACGCCTCGCTCAGTTCGCGCCATCGTACTTCAGGGACGGTAATTAAAATCACATTATCACACACAAAACATCTGGGTAAGTGTTGGCAGTAACTCGCTCAATTTGACCGGCAAACAGAATGATTTCAAAGTCAACCGCTCGCGCCTTTGAATGGCGCATTTGCTTTTCTGTTTAGCCTTTTATACATAGCCATCAATCTGGCTTCAAAGGTACGCTGAAACCAGGCAGATGTATACGTGGGAGTTCAAGCCTGTTTCCAACGCGAGTGGAGTAGGTTCGGGGTCGCTCGGTTTAGCGCCTTGGCTGTCAAACGGCGATCTTGCCATCGCTCTTCTGAAGTGAGGTGCAGCTTCCCCTCTGACGTGTCGAAATATAGTCATAAGCACAGGACGTTTTCTCCTGTCTGGCTATTAATCAATAAAGAAAGGCTTGAGCGGAGGTTCCGACTGGCGGCTTGCATCCTAATGCCACATTTAGCACTAACATGCAGATGATCATGCTGCACATGGTGCGAACGCTCTCCATATTTCCAATTCATCTTCGGAATTTGTAATCCGATCCGAATCCATAAACGATGGATTAACCACGGGTTTGAACTCGGAGCATCCCGGATGAAACACGGGAATATGCTTGTTTGCCAGCAGATGGGTGCCTTATAGGTGCTCTCAGCTCGGCGGATGGGAACCTTGCCATTTCCCGCTCAGATCTGCCGGTGGAGCTGCCTGCCGGTAGCGTTTCCAGAGGCCTCGCTGTGACATGGCTCCCCGACGCGGGTGTCAGTTCGAATCAGGCATGCGCACCAGATGGCGGCCGTACGCGGAGGATGAGTCTGAGAGTTGATACAATGACCCAGCCAGATGCTCGAGCGTTTGGGGGAGGCGAGGAGGGCCCCGTTTCTGATGTCACTTAAGATAAATTCATCCTTCCAGCGTTAATAAATGCGTTTCTGCTCTAATGAAGAGTAATGGGGATGGGAGCTTATGTGATGCCACGTTATTAGGGCGCATTAGAAAAGATGTGATGATGCAAAGGGAAACTAAGCCGCCTCCGAGGTAAACTTACGATGATTAACTAATTCTTTGGGTAGAAAAGCAGCTGAGAAAACATGGGTCTTTTACTTCCCTTGCTCGGTTTCCCAGCCTAATTGTATGTCTATGGTAGCACAAGTAATTATCTAACTAGGACTCAAATAGCCATCAGTAAGCACGCTCGAGTGAGTATCCTAACAGCTTCGGTTTACTTTGCCCCGATCCTCCTTTGAACGCACTGGGAAAAGTCATTTATACCGCCGAGTGCCGGCTCTAATTTGACAAAAGCAAGAGGGTTTGATTCCCTTCTTTGTCAATGATTTGTCAAACGACTTCCGATGAAAACGGAGCAAACGGCGCGGCCGCCAGAACAAATACTTTAGACAACATCTGGGTTCAGGGTGAGCTCCGGCATTAGTGCTGGTTGTTTAGGAGAACTGGAATCCGAGAAGAAACCAGCAAATAAGTGCAACGGGTGTTTAGAAGGAACCGTAAACACATGCTGGAAGTGCATCGGGTGTTTACCTTTGAACTTCTGCGCTGGAACACATATCTAAATATAGAACACCACTGCTATTTTAGCTGCGCTGTTTGAACTGCTGTGACTCTCATGATAAAACACCAAGAAGGTGATTTAGAACAAAGAAACAGATGAGATGCAACATAAGATATGTAATCAAAAGTTTGCTCTAATTGTTGTCCATGTTCTCAGTTCCAATTCCTGTAAAGATGGACATTGTACTTCTACAATTCCATTCTGTGCTACATCAGTTTGGACTACAGTACATACTGTGTAAATCCATTTTACTCTGTTCTCTAATAATCAGAACCCCAATAGTACCACCACAAAGCAGGGATTATTTGGTGGGTGCATTATTTCTATCCCGTGCGGCACGGTGGCTTAGTGGTTAGCACGTTTGCCTCTCAGCGCTAGGGATTCCCAGTTCGAATCCCCATCTGGGTGGAGTTTCCATGTTCTCCACATGTCCGCGTGAGTTTCCTCCGGGTTCTCCGGTT
Source organism: Corydoras maculifer (assembly GCA_019802435.1). Lineage (NCBI taxonomy): Eukaryota > Metazoa > Chordata > Actinopteri > Siluriformes > Callichthyidae > Corydoras > Corydoras maculifer. The sequence continues at coordinate 1,057,386 of JAFMOD010000553.1, read as the reverse complement.
TCCTCCCACAGTCCAAAAACATGGATCGAGTCAATTGAGTTCTCCAAATTGCCCCATATAAAGTGTGTCTGTGTGAGTGAGTGTGTGTCCAGCGATGGATTGGCTTTCTGTCCTGGGTCTATCTGCCCAGCTCCCGAGACGTTCTCCCCTGGATGGGCATGGGGAACCCCACCGCGACCCTAATAAAAGATAAAGCGG
>JAFMOD010000553.1:1033784-1054522 GCA_019802435.1 Corydoras maculifer | reverse complement strand
GTTTCCTCCGGGTTCTCCGGTTTCCTCCCACAGTCCAAAAACATGGATCGAGTCAATTGAGTTCTCCAAATTGCCCCATATAAAGTGTGTCTGTGTGAGTGAGTGTGTGTCCAGCGATGGATTGGCTTTCTGTCCTGGGTCTATCTGCCCAGCTCCCGAGACGTTCTCCCCTGGATGGGCATGGGGAACCCCACCGCGACCCTAATAAAAGATAAAGCGGATGATAATGAATGAATGAATGAATTAGTCCTATCCCAGCAGTGTCACTGAGGTGTTTAAATGAAACTACAGCAGCACTGCTGCACTAAAACGCCCTCACCACCTCAGTGTCACTGCAGAACTGACGATAAACAATCCACCACCCAATTGCTACCTGTTCTGTGATGAGAACCAACAGGGGACTAATTAAACAAAGAAAACAGATGGACTACAGTCTGTAATTATAAAACTACAAAGTCCATCTGTAGGGTAAGTGGAGGAAATAGACGATGGTGTAAGAAAAGGCTAAGTGGTACAGTGCATCTCAGTGGGCTTACTACCCCTTAGGGGTCGATACGCTCTTGGACTTTTTATTAAGGCCATTTTTTTTTATATTTGAGGAGTGTTCATCCATATTGATATAGATTTCTTTTGATTGATTGATATACTTTATTAATCCCACAATGGGGAAAGTAATATTGATGGTGTCTGCATTTTTCAGAATGAAGAAAATGGCTGAAATGTATGAAATACTACTAAAAATAAGCATTTTTATATAGAACTTAAAAGCCAGAGCAAGTTCACAAAACTTGGAGAAACCACTTGGTGGTGGTGGTTTTTACAGAAGGAACCTTGTGAGGACCACGGTGGTTCAATGGGCGTCTCATCGACCGGGCAGCGTAACAGTGCAGGACGCCTACTTGCAGATTGTGTAAAGATCAACCATCCATTCATCCATCCATTATCTTCCGCTTTATCCTCTACTAGGGTCGCGGGGGGTCCCCCATGCCCATCCAGGGGAGAAAATAGGAAAACTGATTCAGTTCAGTGAAGGTGGATTCAAACCCTGGATTAAAAGTTGTTTATGGGTTCTTGAGCAACACCTTTAACTCTCATTTGCATTGCTTTAAGTTGTTTAACAGACTCTTTTATCTAAAGTGACCTACATCTGTCTCAACCTGATGGGTAGAGGCAGAACACAGGGTTAATACCCCCTCCTCTCCCTGAGGGTCTTGCTCAAGGACCCACATTATTAACTTAACACTGGGATTTGACACCACAACCTTCAGATTGACAGCCCAACACCCTAACCACTGAGCTACCACACCCTCTCATTGCTCCTGGTGGTGCATTATTACCGACCCCACCCATCATGTTGGGATACTCATTCATTCATTCATTATCTTCCGCTTATCCTCTATTAGGGTCGCGGTGGGGTTCCCCATGCCCATCCAGGGGAGAACGTCTCGGGCGCTGGGCAGATACACCCAGGACAGGGCGCCAATCCATCGCTGGGCACACACTCACTCACACTGACACACTCTATAGGGGGCAATTTTAAGAATTCAATTAACTTGATCCATGTTTTTGGACTGTGGGAGGAAACCGGAGAACCCGGAGGAAACCCACGCAGACACGGGGAGAACATGGAAACTCCACCCAGATGGGGATTCGAACCGGGAATCCCTAGCGCTGAGAGGCGAACGTGCTAACCACTAAGCCACCGTGCCGCCCTGTTGGGATACTACTTATCTAAATAACTCCTCTGTAACTGTATTATGAATCGTTTGTTCCCGCTGTTACCTGGAAACAAGAACAGAACAATAATAAAAGCTGACTGTTTATTCTTATTCTGCGTATTTGTGCTAGTGTAGGTGCGGCAGCTTGGCGTGTTGAATGTCTCTCATCACTACAATGCAAAACTTTTTCTTTCTTCCCCTCGCAATTGGATCCGTCCCAAAGGTTTCAGTCCCAAAGGTTTCTGCCGTCATATTAACAAAACGCTCGCGCTATCAGCCTCGCCCTTCTTATTTTTCATTTCTAAGCTTCTGATTTACACTCTTCTGGTTCTGCCATCGCCCGTCAGTATTTGTCTGGTTCTGCTCTCTGTTCTGCCATCTTCTCTCAGTGTGGGGCAGGCACATGTTTTTTTTCACTCGCTTAATTGGTTTAACTGAACAGCTTCCCTTCCCTAATCCTGTGCCACCGTTCTTCCAGACCACTGGACCTGGTGCGGATTGCAAGCTGCTCACTTTTTAAATTAATGAAAGTTCCTCATCGTTCTAATCTGCTGCGAGGCCGCAGAAATCTATTTGCTTTTCGGGGGCCATTTGCGTCGATTTGAACCTGCCCCTCGCTCCCGGGATGACTTGCAGAATATGCGCCGCAAACCTGGAATCACTTTCCCGTCGGTTCCCAAGTGGTTCTCTTAGCCAGAGGATCCATCTCGCTCGCATTTAAAGGAGGGTTCCCTTTCATCCATGTTAATATGAAACCGGATTTAGACGAGGACACTCTGAGTGCAGTGCTGGCAGCCACTCGCAACGGTCTCATCCGTCAGCGTCCAGCTTCTAATACATGCACGTGCAAACCAAGCCACGCCCTCCTGCACTAAAGGGCAGTGTTTAATAATGTGGTAAAAGCCCCAATGTGCATCTTTTTACCAAATAACAGACACTAATATTCTTGTTTGGACAAAACGAGGCAATCAAGAACATTGTTTGGTTTTAAGGAACGTTGATCAGCACCTTTTGATTTTCTGACATTTTAGAACCCAAACGACTCATTAACTTCCACTTAATCCTCTACTAGGGTTGGGGTAGTTCCCTATGCCTATGCAGGGAGAACGCCCAGGACAGGGTGCCAATCCATCGCTGGGCACACACAGGCACACACACTATGTAGGGGCATTTAAAGCAGCCAATTTGACTTAAGTCCATGTTTTTTGAACCCTAGATAGAAACCAGAGAACACCAGGACATGGGGAGAATATAGAAACTTCACCCAGATTGGGATTCGACACACTAACCACTACGCCAACAGGTTCAGGTCATTATTTAGTCGACTATTCCATAAATGATCAGTTGTTTATGCTGCAATGATGTTTTATAGATAATAAACCAATCTTCTGACTGTAGCTGCAAAGCCGGACAACATGGTGGCTTAGTGGTTAGCACGTTTGCCTCTCAGAGCTAGGGATTCCCGGTTCGAATCCCATTCTGGGTGGAGTAATCCATGTTCTCCCTGTGTCCATGTAGGTTTCCCCCCACAGTCTAAAAATATGGATTAATTGAGGTGAATTGAATTCTCCAAATTGCCCTATATAGAGAGTGTCTGTGTGAGTGAGTATGCCCACTGATAGATTGGCGTCCTGTCCTGGGAGTATCTGCCCAGCGCCCGAGACGTTCTAGAAGATAATGGATAGATACAAAGCTACAGGAGACTGAATGAGTTCTGTTTGATCGCAGGATTAAAGACACATCTCAGTCATACTTCAGAGTGACGTCGTGGGAAGCGTTTCAGGTTGAAAGTGATGCGAAACAGGCTGCGGTGGTTTCCATTAGAAAGTTCACGCCGGTGCAAATAGCATCCATTTAGATTTTGTGCGGGGGCGGCACGGTGACTTATTGGTTAGCACGTTCACCTCTCAGCACTAGGGATTCCCGGTTCGAATCCCCATCTGGGTGAAGTTTTCTTGTTCTCCCCATGTCCACGTGGGTTTCCTCCGGGTTCTCCGGTTTTCTCCCACAGTCCAAAAACATGGATCAAGTCAATTAAATTCTCCAAATTGCCCCATATAGAGTGTGTCTGTGTGAGTGAGTGTGTGCCCAGCGATAGATTGGCGTCCTGTCCTGGGTGTATCTGCCCAGTGCCCGAAATTTTCTCCCCTGGATGGGCATGGGGAACCCCCCCCCCCCCCCGCGACCCTAATAGAGGATAAAGCGGAAGATAATGGATGAATAAATGAATAGATTTTGTGCGGTATAATTTATCACAATATGCTCGTGAGGTATGTTACGGATTTAAGGCTCGTCTGAGTTATTCGGCTTATTTATAGTCGCAAAACGTCCAAGTGACACATTTAAGGGCAAAATAATTCACCTGCAAAAAGAAAGGAATAGATGTTTCCTGGCTGTCACTTAAGCTTAAGGCGTTATTTACTCTCAGGTCATTTTCCGATCTTCTGGTGTAGCCTTGAAGAGAAAGCAGCGTTTAGGAGGAGTGAACCGCTGACTCTTCTTTTAAACTCGTCCCGATGATGAATGCACCGGCGGATGGTTTCAGAAAGACAAAGGGCGGGCGGGATGAGATGCTGATAGCGGAAGGAATGCAAAGTCCTAATCCTTTGAAAAGCTGCCATGAAATCTTTCTCTCGACTTTCTGGGTCTGCGTCGACTGTAAATGCAGTAAGAAAGTTCCCTGCTTCTACTTTTAATCCACTGACTGATCCGTGAACGGGGACCTCAGACCATCTTTCTGTCATTCGTCGGTTAATAAAATATGCCGACTGCAGAGGCACCAGCAACAGATACAAAGTCATCATCCCTCTGGATCCTGTATTTATAATTCAGCAGCTTCCTTACGATAAATCCTGCAAACTTTCATGTACACCCCCTCCACTAATCATATAGATGGACTTTGTAATTTTATAATTACAGACTGTAGTACGTCTGTGTTCTTTGTTGTTGTTGTTAGTCCCCTGTTGGTTCTCTGTTATCTGTTGGTCAGAAGCGTCACAGGACAGGTATCATTTGGGTGGTGGATTGTTTATTGTCAGTTCTGCAGTGACACTGATGCGGTGAGTGGGTTTCAGGGGTCGTGAGGGGGTTCCCCATTTCCATCCAGGGGAGAATGTTTCGGGCGCTGGGCAGATACACCCAGGACAGGGTGCCAATCTATCTCTGGGCACACACTCGCTCACACAGACACACTCTATATGGGCCAATTTGGAGAATTCATTTGACCTTGATCCATGTTTTTGGACTGTGGGAGGAAACCGGAGAACCCGGAGGAAATCCCTAGTGCTGAGAGGAGAACATGCTAACCACTAAGCCACCGTGCCACCCTAATGTTACGGTGGCTTAGTGGTTAGCATGTTCTCCTCTCAGTGCTAGGGATTTCCGGTTCGAATCCCAATCTGGGCAAAGTTTCCATGTTCTCCCCGTGTCGGCGTGGGTTTCCTCCAGTTTCCTCCCACAGTCCAAAAACATGGAACAAGTCAATTGAGTTCTCCAAATTGCCCCATATAGAGTGTGTATGTGTCTGTGTGAGTGAGTGAGTGTGTGCCCTATGAGTAATAGATTGGCGTCCTGTCCTGGGTGTATCTGCTCAGCGCCCGAATTGTTCTCCCCTGGATGGGCATTGGGAACCCCAGCGACCCTAGTAGAGGATAAAGCGGAAGATAATGGATGGATGGATTAATTGGACCCTGGCTCCCAAGGGCTGAGCGGTGGACGTGCTCTCCAGCACCCCGCCGTGCCGCCCAACACAAGACATGCAAATGTTAAAATGTGTAAAGCCGTGGTGAGTGTGGGGCAGCAGTTGAGTCTGTGATATATGAGGGGGAAATCAAACCTTACAAATCCCTCTCTTGAGTTTCACTAGTACTTACACCCTTGACTTTCTTTATTTAAACTACCAGGCAGGTCGATAGCAGGGTAATTGTAATTGTCAGGCTCAGGGGCTCGGCTTTATCATCAAAGAGAATAGATTTTTTTTTTTTTTTAGTCTTCTTTTTTCCCTTAATCACAAAGTCTGATATGAGCTTTGCATCTTGAAGATCCGGCCCAACCGAAGAGCCATGCTGGGCCAGACTTGACCCGGCGCTCGCTTGCAGCCCACTCAGTCACCGGAAAGCTAGTGTAAAATCAGCATATTGGGTTCGGTGCTGGAGACAGAAAGCAGGCGATTCCTGTCCTCTGCTGTGGTTTTTGATCGATGGCGAAACGGAGGGAAAATTATCGTGCACGCATCAAACAAAGCAAATACGCCGAGGTCCACCCGCCTCGTTTCCTTTGCGTCTCGGGGGGACGGTTCCAGCCCAGAGAATCCAGTGCAGTTATGCGTGCGATTTTTAATAAAGCCGGATTTGCAGATTTGAGAATCCTTCGAGCTTTTCTCGCTCTGATTAGAGGTGCTGCCTTCGCAGCGAGTCGGGCGAATGTGGAATGCGAAGCGGTGATGTCGGCACTCTGACCCCCGCGACTTAAATAATTAGCCACGGCACATGCACACAGGGTCAGCTCTCTACTCGCTGAGGTCAAGTAACACTCCTGGATTGCAACATTCTGCAAAATTGTTATGGGAGTCTCAAACGTGAAGCTGGGGAACCAAATCGAACCATCAAAGTGGATGTGTTTATAAAAATTCCTGTGCATCTACGAAACAAGTAGAACAGTCATTTAAAAGGCAAATGATGAAATTCTTCTCTAAACTCTGCAAATCTGAGGTCAGGAGTCGGGCTTTTTAATGAGGAGTCCAATACGAACACAACACATGCAAAGTGCTAATGGACTAATAGACTTTATTTACTATATATATATATAAATCCATACATTATCTTCCATGTTATCCTCCACTAGGGTCGCGGGGAGGTTCTTCATGCCCATCCAGGGGAGAATGTTTCGGGCACTGGGCAGATACACCCAGGACAGGGTGCCAATCTATCAGTGAGCACACTCACTCACACAAACACACTCTATATGGGGCAATTTGGAGAATTCAATTGACCTTGATGCATGTTTTTGGACTGTTGGAGAAAACTGGAAAACCCGGAGGAAATCCACGCAGACACGGGGAGAACTCCACCCAGATTGGGATTCGAACTGGGAATCCCTAGCACTGAGAGGAGAACATGCTAACCACTAAGCCCCAGTGTGTATATATATATATATATATATATATATATATATATATATATATATATACACACTGAGAGGTGGATAGGGATCCTGGAGATCCAGGTTTGAATTCCTGTATAGTTGGAGTTTCCATGTTGTTCCCATGTCCGTGTGGATTTTCGTCTTATGGTATGTGTGGTTATGATCACAGGATTTAATGCGTTATAAATAGCCGATTCACAGAAAGGGCAGCACGGTGGCTTAGTGGCCTCTCAGCGAAAGTGCTGAGGGTCCTGTGTTTTTCTTCTACAATGTTGACACTTAGAAACTTGTTTTCCAGAGGCCATCATTCAGATTCTATTATATTATAACATGATGCAAACTTCCATTCAGCAGAGATGCTCCTCTGTACCTGCAGGCTGCACTTAAATGTGTGCCGTTATCTGAACAAATAACAAGTCGAGATTTAGTTTGAATTGATCTAGTTCTTAACTAATTTATGATAACTTTTGTTTTTATGTCACTTTTTTCCCGATGCCTTAAAGGCTTGTTGTTATTACTGACATTTGTTTAGATTTTTAAATCTCGGCTCTACTGTACAGAACGTCTTAACCATCTTACCACAACTATTAAAAGTATTTTAAAATGAAAACTAACCAGGCTTGTGGATGAGGAACCAGCATTGCGACCTGAAGGTCATCAGTTCGATTCCTGGTCCCCCCAAGTACTATGGCTGAAGTGCGCTTGAGTTCGCAAGGCACCTAAACACAATTGCCCCCTGGGTGCATGAGTATGCATGCCCACCTCACAGCGTGTTTTACTGCATGGATGGGTTAAATGCGGAGGACCATTCCCTCTGTTTGGAAGCACAATACGCAAAATAGATCACTTTAACACGCCATTAATTAATACAAGAACCAGGGTTGTATTGTATCTGTAGTGTTTTTCGTTTATTACATGTGATAAAAAGAGCCCGGCGTCTATGAAGCATCATGTATTAATATCGTTATTCTTCTTGTATCTTTACGAGTTGCTTCCGTGGCCATGCACTCGAACCATTTGTAATTATGTAATATAGTGATGGCGAGCTGGCAGGGATCCAGATTGTAGAATAAAAGGCCCACTGTCCTCCTGTATCTCAGCTCCTCCTTGTTTTTTTTCTCCTCCTCCTCCTTCTCCTCCTCCTCCTCTGTAGCTGTAAACCATGTTCAGAAGAGATCAATATGCTCTCTGGTAGAGCATCTAATGCACTCACCGCTGATTCTGCACGGCATGACAGCGGCAGACAAGCCTGCGTGGAGTGTTTATTACAGACCGTCTACAATGAGCGGACGGAACGAAGCGAACCAGTCAATTGTGCGCTGGCACGTGACCGCAGCAGATCAGACTCAGCAACTTTAACCTGATCTATAGATATAAACTCTAATTTATTAAGATCCATAACTAACACAGGCTTTGATTTGCATGGAGGAGATTGGTGCAGGTGTCATGGTCCGATTGAAATGATTATTAGTACATAAGAACAATTAATTAAAGTTAAAAATGGAATCTATATGTGGTTTGATGGTGACAGTACTATGTTCTGTTCTACATTACAGTGATTAGTGCACTACATGTTGTATACTAGGCGGCACGGTGGCTTAGTGGTTAGCATGTTCTTCTCTCAGCACTAGGGATTCCTGGTTCGAATCCCAATCTGGGTGGAGTTTCCATGTTCTCCCCATGTCTGTGTGGGTTTCCTCTGGGTTCTCCGGTTTCCTCCCACAGTCCAAAAACATGGATCAAGTCAATTGAGTTCTTCAAATTGCCCCATATAGAGTGTGTATGTATGTGTGTCTGTGTGAGTGAGTGTGTGCCCAGCGATAGATTGGCGCCCTGTCCTGGGTGTATCTGCCCAGCACCCGAAACGTTCTCCCCTGGATGGGCATGGGGAACCCCCCGCGACCCTAATATAGGACAAAGCGGAAGATAATGGATGGATGTTGTATACTATCTCACATTATCTATAGTAAATCGACAGGCAGAGTGGTATATATTTTCATACCTGCTTCTTTCCTTTATTTATAGACGCAAGCTTTAGGTATTCTGAAATGAATTTACTGTTCCAGTGTCTCATACGTCAGACACGACTGAATGAATAACACACACAACAGTATAACTGCAAGTTGCTTTGGATCCAGGTTCGAATCCCAATCTGGGTGGAGTTTCCACTTTTAAGTAACTACTGAAGATGCATCATTTTAACAAACATCTGTTGTAAAAAAAAAAAGGGGGGGGGGTGCGGGATCAGATAACGCTCAGGTTTGATCATTTTACAGTGTAGCTGATTTTCTTCATAAAAGCTGACTTTTGTGTTGTCCACATTTGTAAGTCCATCCATTATCTTCTGCTTTATTCTCTACTAGGGTGGGTGCCCATCAAGGGGGGAACGTTTCAGGCGCTGGGCAAGTACAACCAATCTATCACTGGGCACACACTCACTCACACAGACACACACACAAACACAGTCTATATTGGGCAATTTGGAGAATTCAGTTGACCTTGATCCATGTTTTTGGACTGTGGGAGGAAACCGGAGAACCCGGAGGAAACCCATGCGGACACGGGGAGAAGATGGAAACTCCACCCAGATAGGGATTCGAACCGGGAATCCCTAGCGCTGAGAGGAGAACATGCTAACCACTAAGCCACAGTGCCGCCCGCATTTATAAAAGTGGATAAAAGTGTCTGCTAAATAACAAAATGTAAATGTAAATAAATTCATTCATTCATTCATTATCTTCCGCTTTATCCTCTATTAGGGTCGCGGTGGGGTTCCCCATGCCCATCCAGGGGAGAGCGTCTCGGGCGCTGGGCAGATAGACCCAGGACAGGACGCCAATCAATCGCTGGGCACACACTCACTCACACAGACACACTCTATAGGGGGCAATTTTGAGAATTCAATTAACTTGATCCATGTTTTTGGACTGTGGGAGGAAACCGGAGAACCCGGAGGAAACCCACGCAGACACGGGGAGAACATGGAAACTCCACCCAGATGGGGGTTCGAACCAGGAATCCCTAGCGCTGAGAGGCGAACGTGCTAACCACTAAGCCACCGAGCCGCCTAAATGTAAATAAATTAAATAACTAATATCGTCTGTTTGTTCTCTGTAGAGGTTAACTTGTTTTTATTCAGAGCGTCAGGCAATGAATGAACGAACGATAAAAACCCGATCACGAGGCATGGCACATCATACTGGTTTATCTGCGTCGTTTGTCCTTTAAACTCAGCTTTTCACTCTCAGCTTATCAAAATGCAAACATCCTCTCTCCCAGTAAAGCCATTGTTCCAGCTAATTATTGTTTGGATTAAAAAAAAACCCTCCTGTTTTGAATAGCACAGGAAATCAATAGATCAGCGAAGCTTGAAATGTATTAGCTTACAAACTGAAGATAATCAAGATGAGAAGGTGTAAAGAAAGTGGCGCTCTCATATCCTCCCTGCGCTCAGGAAGAGGTGCTCCACCATAAACTCCATTAGCTGTCTGTATTAGCCTGGCATTAGCATTTACGCTTTTTGCTGAGTTGCATTTAAAAGAGGAAGAGAAACACTAGGTGCTTTGTCTATAAGCAATCGCTTTTCATGCAGCGCAGTGAGGTTGAAAAAGTGGCTTTTAAGTTAACAGCAAATAAATTCCCCGCGCATCATCAACCCTCTTTTTCAGGAGGGAGATCGATCAGTAGCTCGCAGGTATGTGCTGGAACTCAGTGAAGACCGTACAATAAGAAGCACCCGTATTTATCATAGCTGTTTGTATTGATTAATTGATTTTTTTAAATATTAAGTACAAGAAGGAGTTATTATTACTATTATTATGATCTCACCTCATTAACCTGACCACTTTTAATCCTCTACTAGGGTCGTGGGGGTTTCCCATGTACAAGGAGAACATACATCAGGCGCTAGGCAGATCCACCCAGAACAGGGCGTCCATTTATCTCTAGGTGCATATACACTATATGGGGCAATTTAGTGCAGCCAATTACCTTGAATCCTTGTTTTTGGACTGGGGAGGAAACTGGAGAATGCAGTAACCCTTATTATTATTATTATTATTATTATTATTATTATTATTATTGTCCATCCATCCATTATCTTCTGCTTTATCCTCTAATCCTCTTCTGCTTCATCCTCCTCTAATCCAGTTTCGGGCACTGGGCAGATACACCCAGAACAGGGCACCAATCTATCGCTGGGCCCACACTCACTCACACAAACACACTCTGTATGGGGCAATTTGGAGAATTCAGTTGACCTTGATCCATGTTTTTGGACTGTGGGAGAAACCAGAGAACCTGGAGGAAACCCAAATGGACACAGGAAGAACATGGAAACTCCGGGAATCCCCAACGCTATTATTATTATTATTATTATTATTATTATTATTATTATTATTATTATTATTATTTAATTCAAAATATTGGGCAATAATTTAATTCACCGCTATTTTACTTTTGCATTCAGCCACTTGATTCTCAAAAGAAACAACGAAGTACACTCTGTTTTTCAGTGTTCATTAAATACAGATTTATTATATTAATTCTAAATGATATTAAATGTGACTGGGTCTTGCTCTTGTTTTTATCTGAGGGGCAGGTTGAGCCATGCCTTCAGCTTTAAAGCTGACTAATCTTTCAGGAAACTGACGGTGAAAATGCAACATGTGGCGCTGCAGGGTTTTAAAGAGCGTCCACACAATTAAACAGCACACAGAGTTCAATTCCTCATATGCTCTACCTGTGCGATGTTAAGAGCATGGTTGGTGATGGCGGCCATGACTCTGTAACAGTAAGCTGTGAGGGTCAGAGATTACAGCTGGGTTTAGTGTTGGGTTGGGGGTCTGTGCTTGAGCCTGTGATCTACTGAGCTTTGATTTTAGACCCAGTTCTCAGATGTATGATGAATGGAGTTCCTGATTGTTCTTTACTTTGGACTGATGGTTTCATGTGTGCATTTTGCCTGACTCAGCGTGGGGGATGTTCAGCTGCCCTTTGCTCGGACTGATTGGTACCGCTGTGCCTCTAGTGTGAGCTGCCCCAGATCATCAGCAATCAAAAGAGGCCAGTGAGCTCTGTACATAAGATACTGTGAATCGTATCGAGGGCAAGTGTGTGTGTGTGTGTGTGCGCTATTTATTTAATTATTTATATATGTATTTATATACAGTATGTGTATATATATGTGTGTATATATATATATATATATATATGTGTGTGTGTGTATATATGTTTGTGTGTGTGTGAAGAAATATGTGAGTGTTTGTATCTATTTATTTTACACATGTGTGCTTTTTATATATTTGCAGGTGTGTGTGTGTGTTTACATTAAAAACATTTCTCTATCTGAGTTTTTATTTATATATATATATATATATATATATATATATATATACACACACACATACATACATATACTGTACATAGTTGTGTTTGCTTAGTTTGAAAGGAACCTGCTTTTAGTGTCGCTGCAGTGGATAATTATGGATATACAGTATCACATGCTTTTAGTGAGTACCACCCGATCACAGTTTCCATTCGGTGGAATGTTTGCTGTAAGATAAGACGGGAGAGAGCCGCCATTGTCTTCACTCTGAGGGCAACGGTGGAGAGATCAATAATCTAATTCTAAGTCAGACATTCTTCAGATGGGCATTCTCCGATGTCAGATGCACTCTAATGTACCGCTGAGGTGTTTTCAGCGCCTCTGGCCTGAACGGCCCGTGCAGCTCCATCACAGACGGTCTCTGAATTACACACGGTTTATGCAATCATAATGGAGCATAACTTTCCAGGCGAGGCTTGCTTTTCAGCAGTTGTATAGGATCACCTTCCTAAAGCTAGCCTTCACTTCTCTTTAAAGCTCCATCCAGTCGAATTTAGTATGAACGCTGAAGGCTTTGCTAACCTTAAGCCGAGCCCCCTCACAGTCAGGACATCGTTCTCTTTGTGTTGCCTTTATCTTTACTCTTGCCTCCTTCGTTTTTATCAAAACAGAAACTTTCGCCGGCTCCAGCATATTCTATTCACGCTTCTCGCTTCGTTTATGCTAGGGGGCCCACCGGAGCAGAATCCAGCTGCAGATAATCTTAGTGGTTCCCTCAGGTGGGCCGTGCCGAGGGCCATTCAATTTTTTATTTATTTATTATTATTATTTTATTTTTATTTTTTGGCGCGCAGGCCGGTGTAGACGTACAAGCTTGGTTTGTCGGAAAGGCGCGGAGCCGACAATTTTCGGCTCCTGCCATTGTAATCGTGGAGGAGTAGAGGGCACGGGATACAGATGCTTATCCCGCAGTTCTGCGAAATGAAATCTGAAATTGACTTCAAAATGAGTGCTATGGAAAAAGGCAGGGTTTGAGGCCTGGGAAGGAGCCTCTGCTCGCCTCGTATGCATACGTGCTGCCTCATTTGCCTCATGCTCACTGGGCTGTGTGCATAATGGTCTGTAGTCCAAAGATGGTGTCAGAATGATCCATAGAAAGTGATATGCATGAGGCATACGACCGTAAAACACTCTTTGACCATATGGTCAATTTGATACAGATGGAACTTTATGTTTCCTCTTTTTTTTTAGTCTAACATGGTTAATTACCATGAACATGACGTTTTAACTGAGAAAAGAATGTAAGCATGCTGCGAACTAGTTGTTAAAAAGTCGTAGACAGAGTCACTAACTCCAGTTCTAAACACACGGTCATTTCTGTTTCCACATATTTGATATTTTGCGTTTACACGGTGAGTTATCTCATTTATAGTTTGCTTAATTTCAACCTGGTAGGTGCAGGATGTTTCAATAATAATAATAATAATAATAATAATAATACATTTTATTTATATACCTGTAGCACTTTTAGGGACCTCAAAGACGCTTTACGAAACAAATGGAGCAATAAATCATTAAAAACACACAAGACATATTAAACATTAGCGCAGTTGTACAATAAGAAAAGCCAAATTAAAAAGCAAAAACAGAAAGAAAATATCAAAAATAAATTAAATTAGAGGCGGCACGGTGGCTTAGTGGTTAGCATGTTCGCCTCTCAGCATTAGAGATTCCCAGTTCGAATCCCCATCTGGGTGGAGTTTCCATGTTCTCCCCGTGTCTGCGTGGGTTTCCTCTGGGTTCTCCGGTTTCCTCCCACAGTCCAAAAACATGGATCAAGTCAATTGAGCTCTCCAAATTGCCCCATATAGAGTGTGTCTGTGTGAGTGAGTGTGTGCCCAGCGATAGATTGGCGCCCTGTACTGGGTCTATCTGCCCAGCGCCCGAAGCGATCTCCCCTGGATGGGAATGGGGAACCTCACCTGTGACCCTAAAAGAGGATAAAGCGGAAGATAATGAATGTAATTAAATTAGAGGTTAAAAGCTATCCGAAACAGATGGGTTTTAAGAAGCGATTCAAATGTTGACAGGTCAGAGGTATCACGTAATGTTTAAGGGAGAGCCTTCCATAGTGAGGGGGCAGCAACCGAAAAGGCTCTATCACCCCAGGTTCCACCGGATTTTCAGATTAAAGGTGGTTTAATGGGAAGCGCTGTTAGCTCACAGCATGCTGGTCCTGGGTTTGAATCCTGAGGCTTTCCACTGTTTGTTTGTACACACAGCACTGGAGAAGAAAGCATTAGTACTCAGATTCAGTTTTTTTTTTTTCTTTCTGGGAAACAGGTCCAGGTTGTTGCTCCATCATTTGGCCAGTAAATGCCATCATTTGGCCACTTTTTGTCCCGCTGCCCTCAGGCAGGAGGCTGCGGAGCATTAAGTGCAAAACAACAAGACTGAGAAACAGCTTCATACCAGAAGCTGTAAGAATTTCCAACTCTACCCAACGAACAGACACTTTCTCACTATCTCATTTACATATAACTGCTGCTAAAGATTTCACATTTCATTTTATTTATTCATTCATTATTTTCCGCTGAATCTACTTGGTTAGTAGAGGGGTTCCATATGGCCGTCCAGGGGAGAATGTTTTGGGCGCTTGGCAGATACACACAGGACAGGGTGCCAGTCTATCAATGGGCACACACTCACTTACACAGACACACATGGGGCAATTTAGAGCATTCAATTTATCTTCAATCCAGGTTTTTGGACTGTGGGAGGAAACTGGAGAACCTGGGAACCCCACTTGGGCACGGGGAGAACATAGAAACTCCACCCAGATTGGGCTTCCAACTGTGACGCACTGTTTTCATTTTCTGAGCCATTCAATTTATAGATTTCTAGAATTTAAGATTTAAATAATTTTTCATCTGAATTCATGAATTGATGGGCGGCACGGCGGCTTAGTGGTTAGCATGTTCTCCTCTCAGCACTAGGGATTCCCGGTTTGAATCCCAATCTGGGTGGAGTTTCCATGTTCTCGCCGTGTCTGCGTGGATTTCCTTCCACAAAACATCGATCAAGGTCAATTGAATTCTCCAAATTCCCCCATATAGAGTGTGTCTGTATGGGTAAGTGTGTGCCCAGTGATAGATTGGCACCCTGTTCTGGGTGTATCTGCCCAGCGCCCGAAACGTTCTCCCATGGATGGGTATGGGGAACCCCCCATGACCCTAGTAGAGGATAAAGCGGAAGATAATGGATGGATGGATATATTGTGGATGAACTTTATTTGGGGAAAGGCGCAGGATGCAGTGGTACTTTAAGCAGGTATCCTGCACTGTTAACACTACAAATGAATCAGCTCCTTTCTGCCTCCATTATGTCCTTTTTTCATTCACTTCCATCTGTATCTCTTGCCCTCGTTTCAGGGCAGGAGCCAGAGGGCGCAAGTGGCCCTACTGATGGAATATTCCTCCAGTGTGTAATTTGGTGAGCCAGTGTGGCCTTCCTGTAATGGATTGTAGGGCTAATAAGCAATGAAAGGAGCAGGGAGCTGGGAATAGAATCCTAATGACTCTGTCAGAACTATGACGAGTACCAAGGTTTGCTTAAGCCTGGCTGAATCCCAGCAGCCAGGGTCTGGGATCCCCCCTGGGTTTTTTCCACAGCATTGCATGCTGTCCTCCGCCTCTAGCAGTACCGATAGTGCACTTTAGCCCCTTTAGAACATCCATGGATTAGGCTCCTGAACAGTTTATCTTTTATAGCGAGCGACCTCGCCAACTACCACACACCTTCGGCATGCAGAGCCCCGGCTGAGCTGTGTATACACACCATCCCACCCACGAAATGCCAGAGTGTGCACACAGTGCCGGATATACATATGTATATACAGACGATACCTTGTGCTTCATATTAAATTACTCATATGGAGCAAGCTCTGGAGGTTTTTCTTTAATATTCGTCATGTTCTGAGAGTGGGAAGTTGAGTTCAAGCACATACAGACATCGCTGTTGACACTTGACACACTCCTGCACTCAGCAACACTCCAGGCTTTGTCTAAACTTGGCAGCATTGCACTGCGTTTCATATAACTCTTCGTATTGCTCTTCATGGGAAGTCTTGCCCTTTCCATCATTCCTTATTATTATTATTTTTTCTTGATATCTGCTCAGACAGTTTCATTTATTTTAAACGATGGCATGATGTCCACGTTCCTTATCTCTATGGAACAGTAATCTCAAAGCGTCCTGCACACTGGTTTGTCTGGAGAACAGGTGCTAACCTCCAGCAGAGGTGACAGGCATATTAATTGTATGGTACCGGCAGGAATCCAGCCCCTCTGCCAACTGCAACGCCGGGGTTCATCTGAGACCTCCATCCTGGAACTGACACCCATCCTTTCCCTTTGAAATGCGGTAGACTTCTGCTGTATCAGTCGTGTAATTATGTGACACGTGAAACTCCCAGCATCACAGGTTCATTTATCAAACGCTGTTTTTCATGTGGGACTGAAATGAGGCTTCATTTTACACTGACACATGGAAATAATCAACATGCCTGTATTACTGTTTAATAAGCTTTTCATATTCAAACTGGGGAGGAACAATAAAAGGTGTGTTTAACTGTGCATAGACAAAACTTTGGCCACACCCCCTTTTTTGCCTAATTCTCCATTTCCTTCACTTACCATATAGATGGACTGGAGTTTTACAATTACAGACTGTAGTCCATCTGTGTTCCTAGTTTTTTCATTAGTCTCCTGTTGGTTCTCTGTTCTCTATTGGTCAAAACAATCCCAGAACAGATATTATTTGGGTGTGGGAGGCGTGTCCAAACTTTTGACTGATACTTTACCTTAAGTTCTCATGCACAGCTTAGTTTGTTAATGTTCACTGCAATGTTCTCGTGACTGAAATACACAGAACTACACGCTCTGCTATCGTGACATTCGAACGAAGTCCAAAGTGGCCCAGTTTTTTGAAAACCAACCTGTGTTTTCAGTCCTGATTCATGTCAGCCTGACCTTCAAACCGAGCAGAGTGATTAAGGGGAGAACTCGTGCAGAATGACAGAAACTTTCTTTTTTTTGAGGGGTTTAAGATTAGTCATGCAGATCAGACCGAGTCAAGTCCAAGTTCAATCCACTCGCCTAATGTGCTTTTATTAGCTCAAGGACAGAACCCACCGTCACAGGGGCTGGCACCAGTTCAGATGTCAAACCTACATACATGAACGCTGACATTCACACAGCTCAAGTTTGTGCTATATATATATATATATATAACACACACTGTGTATATATATATATATATATATATATATATATAGGGCGGCACGGTGGCTTAGTGGTTAACGCGTTCGCCTCTCAGCATTAGAGATTCCCGGTTCCCCCAATAATAATAATAATAATAATAATAATAATAATAATAATATATTTTATTTATATACCTGTAGCACCTCAAAGACGCTTTACGAAACAAATAGAGCAATAAATCATTAAAAACACACAAGACATATTAAACATTAGTGCAGTTGTACAATAAGAAAAGCAAAATTAAAAAGCAGAAACAGAAAGAGAATATCAAAATAAATAAAATTAGAGGCGGCACGGTGGCTTAGTGGTTAGCACGTTCGCCTCTCAGCATTAGGGATTCCCAGTTTGAATCCCCATCTGGGTGAAGTTTCCATGTTCTCCCCGTGTCCGCCTGGGTTTCCTCCGGGTTCTCCGGTTTCCTCCCACAGTCCAAAAACATGGTTCAAGTCAATTGAAATCTCTGAATTGCCCCATATAGAGTGTGTCTGTGTGAGTGAGTGTGTGCCCAGCGATGGATTGGCGCCCTGTCCTGGGTCTATCTGCCCAGCGCCCGAGACGTTCTCCCCTGGATATGCATGGGGAACCCCACCGCGACCCTAATAGAGGATAAAGCGGGAGATAATGAATGAATATATATATATATATATATATATATATATATATATATATATATATATATATAGCTTCCATGTTCTCCCCGTGCATGCGTGGGTTTCCTCTGGGTTCTCCGGTTTCCTCCCACAGTCCAAAAACATGGATTAAGTCTATTGAATTCTCCAAATTGCCCCATGTAGAGTGTGTTTGTGTGAGTGTGTGTGCTCAGTGAT
The DNA here is from genome assembly GCA_019802435.1 of Corydoras maculifer. NCBI lineage: Eukaryota > Metazoa > Chordata > Actinopteri > Siluriformes > Callichthyidae > Corydoras > Corydoras maculifer. The sequence goes on along the minus strand of JAFMOD010000553.1, from coordinate 1,036,188 downwards.
AGATCTGCCCAGCACCCGGAACGTTCTCCCCTGGTTGGGGTGCGACCCCAAGATAATGGATGGATGGATATATAGCACTGTCTACAAACATATTAGGACACACCTCTTAATTAGTAACGTTCAGTGCTGTTTGTATTGTGAGTATTTGGGATTTTATTCTTCCAACTTTTAAGTTTGGGAAGTATTTAGCATGAATGTGCACGTTGCAGAAGCCGCGTCACCTGTCGACTGTACCGCCATCATTATGATCATCATCCTTTATAGCAGGTCCTCTGGCAGCCTGTTTAAACTCTGGAATTGGCGCCGATTCGGTGATTGCCTCTAAGCGTATGATAATGGCATCTCAGCAGAAGGACGGAATTCATAAACATTAGACAACGTTGGCGTTCATCGCTCGGACATATTTCCCTCCGTCTTGCTTTCTGGGCCCGCCTCCAGGAGAGAGGGCGAGCTGTCCTATCTGCATTCTGTTCATCAACACACAGCGTGCATACCCCGGCCCTCCTTCCAAGCGCCATGCACAAACTTCGCCTGCGACTAATTGTACATTTAAAGCTGCTGCCCACCGACTGCTCGTTATTTTATTATACAGTCCTATCAAACGGCTCTGTCATTATACAGCACACTCCACGCTGCCTTCTCATAGAGGAAAAAGCATCCTGTGTGCATCTAGCTGTGGGGCGCCGGCTTATTTAGCCTCCCGGTTATGGGATGGGCCACATGGTGTGGTTAACGCACCGGGTGGCCTGCGTTCAGCCCGAGCCCCGACTAGGAAAAGCTCTATTCATGAAGGCTGTATTTTAAGGGCTTGGTGATGCCGAGTAAATAAAGTATTTCTGAGCATGGTTCATGGTCGTGCAAGCGCCCCATCAATAACTCATTTATTGAGTACACTCATAAATTGAGAACCAGGGTAAATATAAGATACACTGGGGCTCTCAGACTCATAAAAAGCAACACAGCATCCCAAATTTCAATCAGCAGGATGAGCTAGATTGCCTGAATGTGTTTTATATGAGGAGGGCTGAGTGATATGGAAGGCATTAAGAACTTATTTACGATCGACCGTGTTACTTGTATTTAAAAAAAAAATTTAAAAAAAAGCTGCAAAATATTTAGAAATAAATATTTTGAAATAAGCACGGTGGCTTAGTGGTTAGCACGTTCGCCTCACAGCACTAGGGACTCCCGGTTCGAATCCCCATCTGGGTGGAGTTTCCATGTTCTCCCCGTGTCCGCGTGGGTTTCCTCCGGGTTCTCCGGTTTCCTCCCACAGTCCAAAAACATGGATCAAGTTGATTGAGTTCTCCAAATTGCCCCATATAGAGTGTGTTTGATTGAGTGAGTGTGTGCTCAGCGATGGATTGGCACCCTGTCCTGGGTCTATCTGCCCAGCGCCCGAGACGTTCTCCCCTGGATGGGCATGGGGAACCCCACCATGACCCTAATAGAGGATAAAGCGGGTGATAATAAACGAATGAATGAAATAAGGGCACGGTAGCTCAGTGGTTACGGCGTTGGGCTTTCAATCTGAAGGCTGGTGGTTCAAATCCCCGGTCCACTGAAGTTACTATTGCCCCAGGGATGCTGTAATTAAACCTGTGCTCACTTTGAATAAAAGCGTCTGCTGAATGACCAAATGTAAATGTAAAAATAAAATTGCGAATATCTTGGGAAGGTGATGAGGTGATGGAGGCTTGGACTGATGGATGCGAAACCTGTTCAGGCTCAAGATGTCAGATCCCTTGCTTTGGAAACAATGGTTTGCTTCCATGACCCTTTGACGCTTTTGGTAGCATGTCAAAGGTTACACCCAGAGCCAGCTGGAGAAAATGTGAAGTGGTCCATTTAAAGAGTCTGGTTGTGATGGTTGGAGGTTCTGTTCATGGGTGTCCTGCACTGTTAATGCTGCCTGGCCGCATTCCTCCCAAGGTTTCTTCCTAAAAATAACGACATAAAAGGAGTTTTTTCTTGCCGCTGTCACTTCAGCTTGTTCTTGGTGAGTACTGTACACTGTAAAGCTGCTTTGTGACAATGTCCTATTGTAAAAAGCACCATATACTGTACATAAACTATTTGAACTTACTTGTAAGATGACGGGACGGGTTATGTGATATGGTGATGAGGGTGTGGTAGAGAGTGGTTGGGTTCCCCAAGCTAAAGATTGGGGATTCAACCAATTCACCTTAAATCAATGTTTATTGGACTTTAGGAGGAAACCGGAGAACCTGGAGAAAACCCATGCCGACACAGAGAGAACATGGAAACTCCACCCAGATTGGAATTCGAACCGGGAATCCCTAGCGCTGAGACGCAAACGTGATAACCACTAAGCCACGGCGCCACCCTAGTGTTTATATATATATATATATATATATATATATATATATATATATATATATAT
>JAFMOD010000553.1:925464-1019717 GCA_019802435.1 Corydoras maculifer | reverse complement strand
TATATATATATATATATATATATACGTTAATAAATAACGCATATGTTACATGTATTCACGCCCTCTGATTGGATAGTCACAGAGCTTATGGCTTCGATCAAACAGACATTTTGAGCAAAATAAAACTTATGCCTGAAAACCAACATTCAGCATCAGCTTTGATTGCAAAAGAAAAAAAATACTTAATCAAACTAATTGAACTCTTTGAAGAATAAAAGGTGGGATTTTTACAAATAATCAGTATTAAATCTGGATTTTTGTTGTGTGGTGTTTTTCTAAATGATATTGCAGGTTTATGAGGTTATTGGTGGGGTTTTTATATGTGAGGCAAAATGAGTTAACAATTTAGATCAAAACAAATCAAGACGTCTCTTTATACTCTTTATACATCTGTTTATACTGCATCTCTGCATAATAAGCTGCTCTTATGACCAGAAAATAATTATCGACAGGTGGATTGATTTAGACGGATCTTTATGTATCAGGCCTAAGTAGATAAAATGTAATAAATTATATATATATATATATATATATGTATATATGTGTGTGTGTGTGTGTGTGTGTGTGTGTGTGTGTGTGTGTGTGTGTGTGTGTGTGTGTGTGTGTGTGTAATAAAATTAATTCACAAGTAGCATTTTCACACCCGTTGAAGCACTGGGATCAGCTCAAGCATCCTCCCTAAAATAGGTAGCATTAAAAAGGATTAATTAATGAACTAATGTGCAATCAGAAATGACAATTAGATATTGTAGAACATAGTTTAATGTGTTGGTATAAATAGATGAAGACAGTAATTATGTTATTAACATTTATTATTTTTCTTTTTTTGCCTGTATTTAGATATGAGCTAGCTTTAAATTGCCATGGGATCTGACTTTCTGAATGGCGGTTGCTGGAGGAGAGTGGTGAGAATGTGACAGCTGAGTGAACAGACCTCAGAACCCTCTGACAGAAGGGAATCAGAAAGGCTGCGAATTGCAGAAAATGCCTCTTCGACTCTGAATAGATCCTTTACACAAATCATATTGAGAGGTCGACGTCTCATCTGTAGTGCCATACTCCTTAAAGTCCAACAACCACACATCCCACATGCACAGAGCCTGGCATTGTACTACTTTTCCTGCTCTTGTGCTTTTTGCCCCCCCACTGTCGGCACCTCAAGGCCATAGGGCAGGGTCAGGCTGCAATTCGCGTCTGTCTGCCCTTTAAAGGGATGTCTATGGGAGAGGATCGAGCGCTCACGGCAGACACTGATTCTCCTGACCAGCCCGTGTAAAATGAGATGGGGAGGGAGAGCGATGGAGGGAGGGAGGGTAGAGTAGGAAGAGGGTGATGAGACAATCAGAGTGAGAGGAGGGAAAGAGAGAGGAGTCTGCTGATGTGGACTCGGCATCAGGAGCAGTAGTGCTGGATTCGTCTGCCGGCCGGCCGGAAACTAACAGTTAGCTCTGTGTGTCTCGACAGATGGCCAACATTGTGACGTCGGTGTGCGGCATGGTACTGGCAGCCGTGGTGGTGGTATACGCCCAGCGACGCGGCCAGCAAGGTAAGAACCTCGTTCATCCTCCACCTCGTTCTGAGTGTCATCATGCTAAATGAGAAAGCTATTTCCAAGAATCTAAATATGACGGAATGCACCGGTGTCACTATAAGCCCGCTGGTTTACTACAATGCTGATGTTTACATGAGGTTTGTGCACTTGCTTTGCTACTTTAAGACGGCTCCCGTGGTTCCTTGACCTTTTGATGCTGGTATTATATATAATTGATTCCTAGAGGCGAATCAATGAAATGCTTGCTGTGATCAAACTTTGTGCTTGATAAGCTTGAACTGCACTCTTGTTAACCCAAGCACAGCTGTCACTCTGATGACAATTTAGATCGCTTTTATTCAATATTTGGGCTTTTGCTCTTTTATACACTTCCTTCTGCTTGGGAGAGAAACAAAAATACATAGTGTGATATAATAGAATTATGCATGATCGGTCACAGGGTAATTACTATACTGCGTTTGTGTGTGTTTGTGTGTGTACCTGTGTATATATGTGTGTGAGTTTGTGTGTGTGTAACTGTGTATGTTTGTGTATTTACTGTTTGTGTGCATAAGTGTGAATATATGTATGTATGTATGTATGTACAAGTGTGTGTTTGCGCACATATGTACCTGTGTATGTTTGTGTGTATATATGTATGTAGTATGTATAAGTGCGTGTGTGTATGTGTTTGTGCACGCGTGTACCTGTGTGTGTGTGTCTGTGTGTGTGTGTGTGTGTGTGTGTGTGCGCACCTGTGTTTGTGCATGTGTGTCTGTGTGTATGTGTATATGTTTGTGTGCATATATGTGTATATATGTATATGTATATGTACATGTGTTTTGATTTTATGTACTGTAGGACCTTAAATAGACTTCCATTTATTTCACAGACTTAAAACCAAAAATACTACTGTCACAACCATAACCAGAACATAACCAGAACATAACCATACAACATGATATTTCTTTAAATCAAAAGATTTAAATTGTAAGGACCAGCTTGTGGTCCCTACAGTCTATTTGTGTATACAATGTTATATAAACCCATGGCACACACACACACACACACACACACACACACACACACACACACACACACAATTGATCAGTGATACATTTATTAAATATATTATTAATTCTGAATACATTCCCAGGCTTAATTTTTTTCTCACTGTGTTGACGTTTGTTACTAATTATATGTTAACCCTGTACAAGGTCACTCCTTGTGATGGTGCATCACTCACAGCTGATGACATTGTGACGGTGTAAAAGTGTCCTGGGTCAGTGACATCACATCAGGTCATGCTGGGGCAAAAGGCACCGGGGTGATGTAATTATAGCTGAAGGGACTGGTGACCATCACGGTAATTTGGGAGATGATGACAGAATGAGAGCATCATAGCGATCGCTCGCCGTGAGCCCACTATGATCCTCGGTTTAGTTAGCAGTGTGGAACATTTCGGCTGACCTGATCGATTTGTTTTTCTATCTTGAAGTAATTAGCCAGAGACATTCAAATAAACAAAGACAGAGCCACTCAGAAGACCCAGTGGCCATTGATTTTCCTAATGCTGGGATAAGTCTCTGTAATTCTGTTAGCGAGTCTGGAGAACTTAGATACAGTTTGCATAGGGTGTGTGTTTCTGCATTATTTACACAAATGCGTCTTAATTATGTGTAAGGATTATTGCACAGCAAATCTACTGCAAAGACAAATGAGTCTGGGACTCATTAGATTAAAGTCAACTGTGTGTGGGATCTCAATAAAGAGTTGAGTTTAGATATACACACATACACGCGTGTGTGTGTATGTATATGTGTGTATATATATATATATATATATGTGTGTGTGTGTATGTGTGTTATCAGTGCAGCGCTTTGTGTACATATACACATATTCTTGTAATTAAAGTAAATTTATTTTAATTGTTTACATTATTTACATATGATTGTTTATTATATAGGCATTAGTAGCTAAATGAGAACTCGACTGGGCTGTGAACTGAAGCGTTAATGGTTCTAACCACAGCTAGAACCACTGCTAATCACTGCGCCTTTAAGCAAAGGTCCTTAACCCTGTGTTACTTTGATTGCCTCTGAAAACTGAGAGGGGTTTGGGTTGCCTAATACTGTAAATGTAATCAATAGTGGACACCCCTGGTCAGGTCCCATGTTCTATTGATTTTTTTAAATAAGAAAAAGTTAACACGTCCTTTACAGAGAACAGAAAGGTCTGCAAATTTGAATGTGTGTGTGTATATATATATATATATATATATATATATATATATATATATATATATATATATATATATATTTTTTTTTTTTTAGAATAGAAAATGGGATCTGACTATGGTTGTCAGTAGTAGGCAACCCAAACCCCTCTCAATTTTCAGAGGCAATCAAATGTGTATGTATGTGTGTGTGTGTGTGTATATATATATATATATATATATATATATATATATATATATATATATATATATATATATATATATATATGTGTGTGTGTGTGTGTGGGTTTTCTCCCACAGTCCATAAACAAACTCCAGGTAAATTGGCTGCTCTAAATTGTCCCTATATAGTGTGTGTGAGTAAGTGTGTGCCAAGGAATTGATTGGTCGATCGAGTTTCGGGTGCTGGGCAGATGTATCTTCCCAGGGCCCGAAACTTTCTCTCCTGGATGGGCATGGGGAAGGGTTTCTCATGAGCTCCGTCACCTGTTTTTTTTTCTTAAGTTTACAAATGATACAACTAGGGGCCAATTAGTAGCTCCAATTTACCCCTCAGCATATCTTTGAAACCACAGAGGCGAACATGCTAACCACTACTCCCCCACACCACCCCCTGTCTGTAAGATACAAAATGTAAACACATCTCTGTGCGGGTATGCCTTTAATAATAACATTAACACTAAAATGCAGAGTTGGGTCGAGGACGCCACATTAAGGATTTTTAACCACAAATCTGATAACGGCATGAAAATTTAAACCTAGAAACTCCTTTCCAAATGTTTGGAAATCTGTCAGCATGCAGACATTTTCACTCAGTGAGGAGAAACAGGCTGTTTGTGTTTGTGACGCTGGTGTGATCTGATGCTTATAATTAGGGTCAAAGCCAATATTGAAGGCGGCGAGACAGTGACGTAAATTAATTTCAGACCCTCCTTGTTGGGTAATTATGAGAAGAACCTGATGTCACAGGCCACAGTCATTAAACTTTCAACCTATCCCATCAACTGGCTGCAAAAGTAAATAACACACGAGGCCAGATGCGTGTACCACACACACACACACACACACACACACACACACACACACGCTCGCGCAGCAGAATGGTGGACGTTTTGATACTTTTGTTTTCTAAAGACTGAAGGCTGACAGCTGCTGTAAGCATTCATTTTAAAAATGAACTAACATTCACAGGCGCGAACTTCACGTCTCACAGCTCAGAACGTGTAATGTTTTGCGAACTTTGTGTGTGTGTGTGTGTGTGTGTGTGTGTGTATGTATGTATGTGTGTGTGTGTTTGTGTGCACATATGTGTATGTGTGCATATGTGTGTGATGGTGAACGTAATTGAATTTGCTACTACTACTATATTATATTATTACTACTAATAATAATAATCCATCCATTATCTTCTGCGGGCGGCACGGTGGCTTAGTGGTTAGCACGTTTGCCTCTCAGCACTAGGGATTCCCGGTTCGAATCCCCATCTGGGTGGAGTTTCCATGTTCTCCCCGTGTCTGCGTGGGTTTCCTCTGGGTTCTCCGGTTTCCTCCCACAGTCCAAAAACATGGATCAAGTTAATTGAATTCTCAAAATTGCCCCCTATAGAGTGTGTCTGTGTGAGTGAGTGTGTGCCCAGAGATGGATTGGCGCCCTGTCCTGGGTCTATCTGCCCAGCGCCCGAGACGCTCTCCCCTGGATGGGCATGGAACCCCACCACGACCCTAATAGAGGATAAGCGGGAGATAATAAATGAATGAATGAATTATCTTTCGCTTTATTCTCTACTAGGGTCGTGGGGGGGAACGTTTCGGGCACTGGGCAGATACACTCAGGACAGGGTGCCAAGCTATCGCTGGGCACACACTCACGCACTCACACAGACACACTGTATATGGGGCAATTTGGAGTATTCAATTGACATTGCTCCATGACTTTGGACTGTGGGAGGAAACCGGAGAACCCGGAGGAAACCCATGTGGACACGGGGAGAACATGGAAACTCCACCCAGATTGGGATTTGAACCGGGAATCCCTAGCGCTGAGAGGGCCGTGGGGGTTTCCCCATGCCCATCCAGGAGAGAACGTTTCGGGCGCTGGGCAGATACACCCAGGACAGGTGTCAATCTATCAGAGTGGAGAACATGCTAACCACCAAGCCACCATGCCGCCTATTAATAATAATTACTATTATTATTACAAACAAATAGTGACTAATCTCTAGGATTCATGAGGTCTGCATGGAGATGTGGTGTTTGGACACATTGAAGGAAATCTACAGGTCCTCAGATGTAACTTGCCACATTTAGCGTCCACATAAAACAGGAGTGCAAGACAATATAAGACCACAACTATCTAAGTGGAGGCGGTCGGTGCAATGGGCTAGCTCACTTAGTGTTCGTGCTACCTACAGCACGGTGCGGATGGAAAAAGCCCCTGAATGATTATAGCTTCCCAAGAACCTCCTCTGAAACCAGGGCCTTAAACAGTTGGGTTTAAAAGCACTATATATAGCCACCCTGCGCCCTCCAAGCTGATTATTTTTATCTTCACCTGTAACGTCCATTTTTGCCCTTCTGTTACAAACAGATGTTTTGAACTTCTAGCCATTTGTGCATCTCACCAACTGTTTCAATCATTTGGAGGGTTGTCAGCACAGAGGGCTGAGCCGTCGACCACCTATAGCGCAGCTTGATTTAGCACACGTGTGTGTTTTTGCTACTGTAACGTTGGTAAAAATACAGAAAAAGGAATGTTCTAATTTGCATAATTCATCATGGGTGTGTTTTGGGTGTCAAGTTTGATAAACCAATCACCCGTTGCCTTTAAGAACCAGGTGCACTCTGACTTTGGTGGATTGCTATTTCAGGCTGCCTGGTTTCAATGTGCTTCAGGGGAGAACGTTTCTGGCGCTGGGCAGATACACCCAGGACAGGGCGCCAATCTATCGCTGGGCACACACTCACTCACACACACACACACACACACACACACACACACATACACACACATACACACACAAATAAACTCTATATGGGGCAATTTTGAGAATTTAATTTATCCTTTATCCATGTTTTTAGACTGTGGGAGTACCCCGGAGAACCCGAAGGAACCCATGTGGACACGGGGGAACTTTGAAACTCCACGCGAAACTCCCTAGCGCTGAGAGGAGAACATGCTAACCACTAAGCCACCACAGTGGCACGGTGGCTTAGTGGTTAGCACGTTCGCCTCTCAGCACTAGGGATTCCCGGTTCGAATCCCTATCTGGGTGGAGTTTCCATGTTCTCCCCGTGTCCGCGTGGGTTTCCTCCGGGTTCTCCGGTTTCCTCCCACAGTCCACATGGATCAAGTCCATTGAGTTCTCCAAATTGCCCCATATAGGGTGTGTATGCGTGAGTGAGTGTGTGCCCAGTGATAGATTGGCCCCTGTCCTGGGTGTATCTTCCCAGCACCTAAAAGGTTCTCCCCTGGATGGGCATGGGGAACCCCCCCCGCGACCCTGATATAGGATAAAGCGGAAGGTAATTGATGAATGCTTTTGATTATAATAAACCGATCTGAACGGTTCAGACAGGTTTGTTCATCGTTAGCAGGCATGTTGGTATTTTTCATTGTGTCGGAGTTTCTGCAAACTTCACTTACCTCAATGATCTCCATCTTTTAATTGAACGCACGCTTATTGTGTTTTTCCGGCACTGAAATTTAAATGAATGCTATTTTAAGAGCGTGTGCTTTAGCTGTCATTAAGCGACGGAGGAACGGATGGCGCTAATTCAGTCGCTTTTCCTTCAGGACGCTTGGGCCGTCCCTCTCTCTCTCTTTCTCTCGCGCTTTTGATCTTTCTCTTTCTCCATCAGCAGCGAGCAGACAAAGCCTCTTTTCATTCCATCAATCATTGTGCCGGGAGTCCAGACAAGCCCATCACTGGCATTTTAATTATTCATGAGCGCCTAAGTGCAAATGAGACACAATCTATGTGTGCACCCACTGTCCCGTCCACTTCCCATTCTGCTGAGCGGGGCCCTGCCGCTGCCTTTAATCTATGGTTTATTTTAACACACTGTGTCAATAGAGTCCCAGTTCTCCAGATTCCTATTCAGTCATCTGAAAGCTTAGTGTGGAAGAAAAGCTGGTTTATACCTCCGTCTCAAAAGGCTTATTATGCTTTTGGACGGTCAGATAAGCACTTCAGAGAGAGGGGTCCTCACCTTAGGATTGAAGAAGTCTCACTCAAAACCCAAGTGCCCAACATAGCCGGTGAACTCCCCTGCGATTGGCCGGTGAATGGGGCTGGCGTTAGCACTAAGCACTGGCGTCTGGCTTTGCGTTTTGGTTTTGTGTGTTGCATTAGTGCTTGATTAATTCCTGTGTACAGCAGATCCATATACAACAGGAGCTGGTTTTCAGGCAGTTTGTTTAATTACTTCATTAACAGATATGCAAATACTGCATTTGTTATGCGAGCTGAGAGAATGTCAGCTATGTGACGGACGCACAATCCCTTCTTTGTTGATGCACTCCACTCAGCAAATGTCAGTTATACAAGTCTACATTCATATTTTTAATTGCTTAATTAATTATTTATTGTGGCGGCACGGTGGCTTAGTGGTTAGCACGTTCTCCTCTCAGCGCTAGGGATTCCCGGTTTGAATCCCCATCTGGGTGGAGTTTCCATGTTCTCCCCGTGTCTGCGTGGGTTTCCTCCGGGTTCTCCGGTTTCCTCCCACAGTCCAAAAACATGGATCAAGTTAATTGAATTCTCAAAAAAAATTGTTCCATATAGAGTGTGTCTGTGTGAGTGAGTGTGTGCCCAGCGATGGATTGGCGCCCTGTCCTGGGTCTATCTGCCCAGCGCCCGAGACGTTCTCCCCTGGATGGGCATGGGGAACCCCACCACGACCCTAATAGAGGATAAAGCGGGAGATAATGAATGAATAAATGAATAATTATTATTGGTGTAGTGTTTTGCATGTTCACCTCTCAGCGCTGGGGATCCAGGTTCAAATCTGGGTGGAGTTTCCATGTTCTCTCTGTGTTTCCTCCAACAGGCCAAAAACCTGGGTTTGGGATGGATGAGCATGTGGAACAACCCCCCTATGTTATATTGCAGTTTGTTATTTAAATATGATATAAATATAATATAGGCAGCATGGTGGCTTAGTGGTTAGCACGTTCGAATCCCAATCTGGGTGAAATTTCCATGTTCTCCCCATGTCCGCGGGTTGGTTTCCTCTAGGATTTCTACCACAGTCCAAAACATGGACCAAGTCAATTGAATTCTCCAAATTGCCCCATATAGAGTGTGTGTGTGTGAGAGTGCCTAGTAATTGATTGGCACACTGTCCTGGGTGTATCTGCCCATAGCCAAGAGACGTTCTCCACTGTATGGGCCTGGGGATACCGCCCCCCCGCAACCCTAATATAGGATAAAAGCGGAAGATATTGGATGGATGAATAAATATAATATGCAAGATGACATTCTGATTTCAAACCTCAGACAGGATGGTCAAGGTCCTTACTTTTTGGCATTTGCATGTTCTCCAACAACCTGTTTTGTGCAGATCCTTTAATCGCAATCGGAAAATATGCCATTTGCTGATTTGAGGTTGAATCTGGCGACATGTATTTGTGATTGTGTATGTGCTTATCGTCTGCTCTGTGGTGGATTTGCGGTTCTCAGCTTTTTCTCTGGTGGTTGTGGAATAGGTTCTTGTGCGAGCATGACCCTGATGAGTGGATGGGGATATAAATGAATGAATTGGATTCACCGAGGGCCAATATTTAAATATTAAAGGCTTTAATTCAGGATTAAAGCAAACCCCCAAAAACGTATTTTCTTTTATTCCCAGCGCTCCTTTCTTCCCTCATCTGGTGTGTCAGCTTGACCTCAGGTCGCGGTGGAGCAGCATGAATACTTTAAATGACTGTAACAACATGTGCTTCATGCTGGATTTCTGGATTACACGACCTAAAGAGGATCCTCTGCAATCCAAACCTTAACATATCCAGCGGTAAAGATAGGATTAGGTTAAGCGTGGGCAGTAAGCCCTGATCATTGCTCAGTCACTTCTCAAGAAACTTTTTCACAACATCCCTAAAGAGGATCAGTGCCTGGTGTGAATTCTGCCACCACAGTCAGCTCTGAGGTGCAGATGAGTGCGATGCCAACTTCTAACTCCAGATCAGGAGTGTGGATGCTACCGCACCGCGACCGTACTGCGAAAGGAAGCAACACTTAAGCGCCTTCATGTAACTTCAGAGAGCTCATTAGCAAGGCGTGGGAGGAAGCGGAGGAGATGAAAATAAGGATGGATGTAAAGATTGCCGTGAATCAGGTGCAGGAGGCCATGACACCATGAGCTCCACTTTTCCCGCCTTTTTTTGAACTCCCTTTTCGTTCTGTTTCCAATGCTTATTGTATTTCATGTCACGCTTCAAAAGCCAGATTCAACAGACGAATGCATCTCGTCTTGGCCAACCCCCGAAGGTCCGTTTACCGCTGTAGATGTTGGAAAATAAACACCTCACAAACTTCGCTGACGAAATCGCCACGATAAACCAATCAGCATGTTACTAGGCGTTCCCTTTGAGAACCAGGTGCACTCTGACTTTGGTGGATTGCTATTATAGGCTTCCTGGATTCAATGAGCTGCTCCATGAGGTAGTGTGAATGGAAAACCCACAGTATAGTGTAGACTATGTATCTGAATTCTCTGTACAAATGCAGTCTTTACTAGCGGTCAGTGACATTGGATACACGCCTGTGTTGATTCTCCCCCGAGATAGCGACCAGCTGATGACGTCTGGAGAGGTTGTTTTCATTCAGAGGTGCACCTGGGTTTGAGCAATACGGCAGTAATGAACCTGAACACGCCTCATTTTGGGATGGCAACGCCCATTGGGAGATATATTCACATGCAGTGTTGCTATTTATGTAACTTTAGACTTTAGAGAGCTCATTAGCAGGGCAGGGGAGGAAGCAGAGGAGTTGAAAATGAGGATGGATGTAAAGATCCCAGAGAATCAGGTGAAGGAGGCCGTGACGACGTGAACTCTTCTTTTCCCGCCTTTTTTTGAACTCTCCTTTCGTTCTCTTTCCAATGCTTTTTGTGTTTCATGTCACGCTACAAAAGCCAGATTCAACCAGAAGAATGCGTCTCGTCTTGGCGAACCCCCGAAGGTCCGTTTACCGCCGTGGATCTCGGAAAATAAACACCTCACAAACAGTGTGTGAATCATTCATTCACGCTTGTGTCTGGATTTTCAGTTTCTTTTCCTGTGATGAGTCGACTTCGCTGACGACGTCGTCACCGCCTGCTTAGGATCACATCGTTTTCTGTTCGACCAGTTCCCTTCTTTGTTTACTTCAACTGTATTTATTGACTCGCACATTGCCTTTTTCTTTATTTACTACGCCGCGAGAAATAAAATGCGATCGGAGGTGGCTGCGGAGGAGGAGACGATAGTAATATGTTCCGAATTGGGTTGTTATTGTGTTGTTTTGTTGATTCATGATTGGAAACGTGGCCTCTGGTTTCTGTCTCCGTCTGATAGCATGGCTCCATAAATGGACCTTAGGACTCTACAAATCCCAGATGCTCCAGTCTAGATTCTAGTCTGTCCGGAACCACGGTGCATGAGGTGGCTCGTATTGATGGATGCTATTGTTGTGCTGCTCATTCGGTGCGCGAGCCCAGCTCTGAATCTCACCCGTGCCAAAAATAAATCTAATAAATTCGACACGAGCTCACAGTGCTGCGAGATTTATCAGCTTCCTTCCTGCCGATGGGCCAAACATCATGGATGAGTTAGATTTGAAGAGGCATGAGACTATTTACTCAGGAGGTTAGCGCGGCAACAGTTGTTCACGCCGTCACAATTGGCGCACCTCCATATTTACACTTGCCATTTTGAGAGCTTAAGTACATTCACAGTGAGGAGGACGGCAACATGCAGTGCACCATGAGGATCCTTAAAACAGTCAAAAGTTTGACCTCTACAAGTTTCTTACAGTTTCTGAGTGTAGCACACTACTGCAGGATGCTGCTGGATTCATTAATATGAAAAATGTACAGTGGCTCCACCAAACGTCGTGTCAGTTTGTTCTGACTGTAACATTAGATTTAAAGGACACAGAGTTTTAAGATATGAGGTGTGGTTAAGCTCAGTATCTCAGTGATTGGAGTGTTGGGCTTTTAATCTAAAGGTTTTGGGTTAAATATATAAATATATATATATACTTATACTTACTTATATCCATCCATCCATTATCTTACGCTTTATCCTATATTAGGGTCATGGTGGGGTTCCCCATGCCCATCCAGGGGAGAACGTTTCGGGCGCTGGGCAGATACACCCAGGATAGGGCGCCAATCTATAGCTGGTCACACACTCACACACACAGACACGCACACAGACACACTCTATATGGGGCAATTTGGAGAACTCAATTGACTTGATCCATGTTTTTGGACTGTGGGAGGAAAGCGGAGAACCCGGAGGAAACCCACGAGGACACGGGGAGAACATGGAAACTCCACCCAGATGGTGATTCGATCCGGGAATCCCTAGCGCTGAGTGGCGAACATGCTAACCACTAAGCCACCGTGCCGCCCTTACTTATATATGTGGAAATAAAGCTCCTGTAGGTGTAATGTAAGGCGTCCTGATATTTTGGACCATGTAGTGTTACTTCGCCAGTTTGTAGTATATGACTTTTACATCATTTGTAAATAATTTGACCTGTTTACTCCTTTTCGTGAGCATTGGGCCATGATGACATCATATAGGATTATCCAAATAACACACCCTCTGCTCTATTCCCTCAATTTTAGCATTATAGACAATATCCATTATACAGGTGGGTGACAGCATTATGATTTTGGTTAATAATTCTGCAGTGATGTATTAAATGGCATCTCTGTAACTAAACCTGTAGGAAAAAATTGTTGAAAATCTCCCGGGTAATTTATAAACCCATAGATTTTAGAATACATAAATAACATATGATATGGATAATAATGACAGCACAATTCCTGCACAATCCCCATGTGCACTGTAAATCGAAGCTTCAGCGTGAGCTGAACAGAAGCTTATATAATGGAACAAACACTGGAGAGTGAAGAGAATCCACACTGAGAATCACGCTGAGATTCACTCCTGTTATTTATTTGATCTTATTAAACAAGAAGTGCACAGTATGCAGTGGAGTTTAAGTAAAAGTAATATATGTATATATTAGCCGTCAATATTGTTGTTATTATTGATATTTACACAGGTAAACTCCAGTTAATAACCCGAAAGGGAACAACGGAATGAAGGTCTTTAGCACTGATCTTATCTGGAACACATGGCAGGGTTTTCATACTCTGTCGATTAGGTGAGAGGATGCTTCCTCAGTGTAACAGCAGCTGGGGAACATAAAAGACGAAGTGTTGGGGCTGTTTTGATGGATTCGGAGTTGGCAACTTGCACGGCCTTTTGAAGCTCCTTGCAATACCCTCTGGTCTATACCTAGTTGGTCAGGGGTTCATATTAAAACAAGACCCAAATCATCCTTCTGAGTCGTATCAGAACTACGTCAGAAGACGAGAACAAGGGGGAAGGCTTTGAGAAGTGGAATGATCCACAGATCTCCAGGCTAAAACCCCATTGAGCTGGTTTGGAATGAAATGGACAGAAGGGTGAAAGCAACGGATGGGAAGAACTTTCTGAATAATAACAAAATTACAGTGTGTGTGTGCGTGTATATTGTGTATGTATGTGTACATTTTAGTGTGTGTGTGTATGTATATATATATATATATATATATATATATATATATATATATATATATATATATATATATATATATATATATATATATATATATATATATATATATATATATATATATATATATATAATAATATATATATATATATATATATATATATATATATATATATATATATATACACACACACACACACACACACACACACACAAACATATATATATACCCCCCCCCCCCCCCCCCCCCCCCCCCCCCCCCCCCCCCCCCCCCCCCCCCCCCCCCCCCCCCCCCCCCCCCCCCCCCCCCCCCCCCCCCCCCCCCCCCCATTGATTCATATTGCTGATGTTAGATAAATGATTCAGCTCATTAAAAAGAACCCGATGTCTATCAGTAAGAACGCAGCTGTCCAAGTCAAATAAAACAATCTAACTCAACCACAGTAAAAGTCATGAAAAAAATAATAAAGGGATTATTTAATTCCTCATACCATACTGACTCAGCATGATCAATAAGTAATATCACAGGGTTCTGTTACAGTGCATTGTTGAATCTGGTGGTCAGAATTCCCTGGATCTCCACTCTAAGCTGCTGGATCTTTCATGATCTTGAGAATGAAGCTGTACAGGTGAAGCTATTTTAGCCTGTGGATAGCATTTTAAATTCCCTGTGTCTTCTCTACCAACTTTCCACTGGTCCACTGTGAAGTACTGAGCCTGCAGACTGGCCAGTAGATCAAAGCTTTAGGGCTGAAATCAAACGCTGAATGTTTGATGAAAGCTTTAAAGAGCAGTGTGATGTATGCACTTCTTACTGAAAGCGTATTTCATGTACGTCATGGTTTACATAGCCTTAAATAATGTGTATCCCGCAGAATCCTTAATGAAGAGCACCTATCATTCTGAAATATGTTCTTTGTAGTTTCAGCTTCTCTGTGCTTCCGTCGGCTCCGTTTGTCGGTTATTATTGCTCTGTTTACAGGGATATTGGAATATTGAAAGTACTTCTCTGTTCATTTCATATATTCTCAATAACGCTTTTGAAAGTTGAGCGGAACTTAACTTTTGACAGAATGTACCCTGACATGGGAGAGACGGCTTCATTCATCCATGCCGATGGTGGGGATGAGAAAGTAATGTCATCTTTCAACCCCAATCCAGATCAGACTTGTGTCTTTTAAAGATTTTTCAGTACAGGTTTTATTAGCTGTATCTCTACACTTTGTAATGGTGTGATCAGGTTTGTGTACAGGAGCTTTAACTTGCCATGTGTTTCTATAACATGCCCTTGATGCTGTATTTGAAACCAGCATTCACGGATTGTATGTGTCTATATGTTTGTGTGTGCATGTACATGTGTATATATGTTTGAATGTATACAGTATGTATGTGTGTGTGTGTGTGTGTGTGTGTGTGTGTGTGTGTGTATTCATTTATTCATTATCTCCCGCTTATACTCTATTAGGGTCGCGGTAGGGTTCCCCATGCCCATCCAGGGGAGAACATCTCGGGCGCTGGGCAGATAGACCCAGGACAGGACGCCAATCCATCGCTGGGCACACACTCACTCACACACACACACTCTACATGGGGCAATTTGGAGAACTCAATTGACTTGATCCATGTTTTTGGACTGTGAGAGGAAAACGGAGAACCAGGAGGAAACCCACGTGGACACGGGGAGAACATGAAAACTCCACCCAGATGGGGATTCGAACCGGGAATCCCTAGTGCTGAGAGGCGAACGTGCTAACCACTAAGCCACCGTGTATATATATATATATATATATATATATATATATATATATATATATATATATATATATATATATATACACGAACACATATACACACCAAAACGTACACACAAAATGTGTGTGTGTGTATAAATATGTCTGTGTATATATGTATGTGTACATTTTGGTGTGTGTGATCTTCACAGCACACACTGTACTGTTTGATGTGAGAATAAAGAATTTGCAGGTTATCTGGATTACATCATTCTCTCTTCAGTTGCTCTGACTCTGGTTTGTGTCAGTGGAGTGGATCTCATGGTAATGCGTTCTGTATGTTGTTCATTTAGGAATTACACGTGGACTGTTATTAGAAGAGCCAGGCTTCCCTGTGATAATAATTGAAAGATCAGCAACTCCGTGTGGCAGCTAACTGCTCATGACATTCAAATGAATGCGGAGCAGTAAAGCAGTCTCAGATGAATTTTAATATCACATGCATCCTGGTTCCTTATAGGATTTTATAATATGAGGGAAATAAAAGCATCCCAGCTGAAGAAGATTGCATCACTGAATTAGAGCTTTATTAAGTTTCTGAAGCCAATTCGGTTTCTCATTTTGCAGCCTGTGGAACTCCATACGGAGGAACGAGTGTGTTGTAGCTGACTGTAGAAGCCTTCACATGCAGATATTTAAACACACAATTCCACAGGTCATGTCATCACATGATTTATGGGCGTGGTCAAGTGGGGATGTACCAATTTACTTTTGAAGTCATTTCAAATAAAGACTAAGATCTTTTAAGTTCATCCATCCATAATCTTCTGTTTTGGGGGGGGGGGTTACACCCAGGACGGGGCGCCAATCCATCGCTGGGCACACACTCACTCACACAGACACACACTATATGGGGCAATTTAGAAATTGTCCTCGAGCCATGTTTTTAGACTCTGGAAGGAAACCGGAGAATTTAAATTCATGGTACATGATTTTAAATAATGTGTATTATATCACATATTTATACGAATGTGAAGCACTCAGAGGTGAGCTTATCATAAATAATGTCATGGCTGGACAGACGGCTCAGCCAATCAGAATTAAGGACCAGAACTACCCATTTTATTATAATTTTTATCATATTAATAATTTATTTCTGGTTTTATTCTCTCAGTTAATACACCAACACACTTAATATTGTTTTCCCGGTTGTTTTTCTTTGCTTTTTCATCTGTATTTAGGGTGGTTACATTTCAGGTCATGTTACTGTGAAACATTCTGAATGGTTCACCAACCTCCAAGCATCGATTTCTAAAAATGTAATTGATTCTTCATCATACTGATAGATTTGTGTCCGGTAGCCATCCATGGTCAGCGAGCCTGAGGCTGTGTATCTGTTCCGTAGTGCTGTAAATGTTCTTTATTCTTGGTCTCGCCTTAACCAAACTTTGTATCAAGACATCAGTGTATAGCCCTGGGCAAACTCCACAGTGTCCAGACATCTGTTTGATGACAGACAAACACACACACAAACACACACTCACACATTTCCTCAAACTCCTCGTTTTGCTCGCGAACTGACACGGCTTTGTAAATACAAGCTGGATGTGGCCATGGCCTAAGTGTTTGTGGGATGAAGGGAGGCCTGCTGTTTATCATCGGCGCATTGTGCGTTGTTGCGTTTGTGTCATATAAGTGCCTGTGTTCCCGACCAGATGTGTTGTTCGGTTGCGGAAATGGTTACTTTTAACTGTGGGAAGGCACTCCTAAAAATCAGAGGCTTGTGTGTCGAGGAGATGGTTGCAAGCCAAACACGTGTACCTGTGTGTGCTTCTGGCTTTTATTAAATCGCTCATGTCCATATTTACCGTTTCGCATTTTCCTGGAGAACATGAAGGAATTAATTAGAAGGCAGTAAGCCGTAGGTTAGCCGGGGCAAGTGATGTGGGTGTAAATAAAATATTTAACCTGGGCTGTTTACTCTCACTGAGCCTCATCTGCTTGGATAGTGATAGTAATCAGGCGTTGGAATACACACACACACACACACACATACATACACTGACATGAATAGGTCAGTGGAAAGTTAGGAGGCCACCAGGCTGCTGTGTTTTTGGATTATGAGAGGATTTGGTTTGAAAATGAAGGTCTCATGTCTGGGATAAAACTGAACTCTAATATTTCAGCCTCTTGCCACGCTGGCATTTACATCTTTTACTCCATTATTACTTTTTTTTAGCGACCGGCTATATAAGGATACCATTTCCAGCTACAGTACCAATCCAAAGTTTGGATACGCTCCCAAAAGGAGCGTAGGCCACGCTCAGCCAGGGGGGAACGTTTGGTGCACTGGGCAGATACAACCAGGACAGGACACCAATCTATCGCTGGGAACACACTCACTCACACAGACACAGACACCCTCTAAATGGGGCAATTTGGAGAATTCAAATTACCTTGATCCATGTTTTTGGACTGTGGGAGAAAACCGGAGGACCCGGAGGAAACCCATGCGGACACGGGGAGAATGTGGAAACTCCACCCAGATTGGGATTCGAACCGGGAATCCCTAGCACTGAGAGGAGAACATGCCAACCACTGCCAAGGCACTGTGCCGCCCTATATGTGAAATAATAAGTGATAAATTAAACTATTTTGCCTTCGGTACTTACACACAGAGGAATAAGTCCTCCGCGTTTAATCCATCCGTACAGTGAAACACACACACACACACACACACACACACACAGACACACACACAGACACACACACACTGAGTGAAGTGAGCACACATGCCCGGAGTGGTGAGCAGCCTTGTATACGGCGCCCGGGGAACAATAGGCATGAGGTGCCTTGCCCAAGGACACTTCAGCCATAGTGTATGAAGGGACCGGGAATCAAACCGGGGGCCTTCATGTCGCAAGGCTGCTCTCCACAAGAATTCAAAAAGAATTTGTTTAATAATATAGTTTTGATTTTTTTTATTACTGTTCCTATAAATAATGAAGGTTTTACTCACAACTCACAATGCAGTTGATACTACAATATCTATCTGTAAGTATACATAATTAAAATATCACCATGCTGCAGCCGGTATGACTTTAAACACGAGGCACCAGCTGCATTGATGATGTGGGATTGGATGAATTGAAACTGATCTGAGATCCGGCTGTAGAAACAGAACTGAGATAAGAGATAACTGAGATAATACTACAGCAAGTCGTTTTGCACATGCCTTTATTCTGAGCCTCTACACTGGTGTGCCAGCATGATGTATGGGGTCAGAGTACAGGGGTGTTCATGATGCAGCATATTCCTTGGAGCAATGAGGGTTAAGAACCCAAACTGTTTTTGCTTTATTATCAATATTCACTATGTACAGGAGGGCGGCACAGTGGCTTAGTGGTTAGTACGTTCGCCTCCCAGCACCAAGGATTCCTAGTTTGAATCCCAATCTGGGTGAAGTTTCCATTAATTTATTTATAGACCACGTTTTAGAGTAGTGCATTCTCACAAAGCAGCTTTACAATTTTAAAAGCCTTTGAGGCACCAAAGAGCAAGCCGAAGCGAAAAAAAAAACTCCCTCTTGTGTTGTTATCTTAAGGAAGAAACCTTGGGAGGACCAAGACTCAGTGGGGGACTCATCCTCCTTGAGCGGGGGGGCAGTCAACAGTGTAGGACACTAATGTACAGATTGTGTGATGATTTAGGTAAATTCTTTCCGTTCTCTCCCTTTCCATGTTCTCCCCATGTCCACATGGGTTTCCTCCGGGTCCTCCCACAGTCCAAAATACATGGATCAAGGTCAATCTAATTCTCCAAACTGCCCCATATAGAGTGTGTTTGTCTGTGTGTGAGTAAGTGTGTGCCCAGTGATAGATTGACGCCCTGTACTGAGTGTATCTGCCCAGCGCCCAAACGTTCTCCCGTGGATGGGCATGGGGAACCTCCACGCAACCCTAGTAGAGGATTAAGCGGAAGATAATGGATGGATAGACTATGTGCAGGACTGTGGCTCTGTTGTTGGGCCATGTGTGTGTGTTGGGGTGGGGTGGGAGTGTTGTTTTCATGCCCATTCAAGGTAGAACGTTTCATGCGCTGGGTAGATACACCCAGGACAGGACGCCAATCTATCACTGGGCACACACTCACTCACGCACATCATATAGGGGCAATTTAGAGCAGGCAATTCAGTTTGAATTAATTTTTTTTGGACTGTGGGAGGAAACCGGAGAACCCAAATCAAACCCACGCAGACTATTTTCCTCTAGTCATCATAAAAATGTAATTAAACTTCATCACTGGATAATAAGCTACACTACGCCTTCATGAGGAGAGTTATGATCATAGCAACACGTCGACATGTCAAGCAGCTCCGCACTGTATTAATGTTGTTATAGTCTGCGTCATTGGACTGACTGCCCAAATTAACGGAGAACCTCACAGATGCCTCCCATTTCTCTCAGACTGAATAAATAACACAAATTTAAAAAGTTATTCTCTGAGGTTCTCTGTTGGTTCAAACCGAGTCTGGCTATCGTTGAATGACCTCTCTCATCACCAAAATGTTACCAGAACCTCAATGTAACAGAACCTTAGCTTCTTTGCTCGACGGGGAAACCTCTGGAGCCTGTTGTGCCTGAAAATATTAGGAGATTAGCAGATGAAGTATATTCAAACAATCTGGCACCAGCTCTAATGCCACGGGCAGAATCACCGAGACGGCAGTTTTTCATTCTGATGGTTGATGTGAGCGTTACTTGAAGCTGCTGCTTATATTTGCATGTTCTGCAGCGTGCTTCTGCTGACACATGTCTGCATGATTAAATCATTGCATATATACATATGCATGTGTGTGTGTGTGTGTGTGTGTGTGTGTGTATAACCAAAACCTATCTACATTAACATTAAGGGACTTCTTATACTTGTATACCAGCTGATCCATTATCCTCCACTTAATCTTATACATAATCGGAGAGGCGACTGTGCTATCCACGTTCTAATGTTAGATTATGGTTAATGTTAGGTTTTGGTTAATTTCGGGTTAATGTTAGTTTATGGTTGATGTTAGGGTTAATGTTAGGTTATGGTTATGTCAGGGTTAATGTTAGGTTCTGGTTAATGTTAGGGTTAATGTTAGGTTATGGTTAATGTCAGGGGTAATGTTAGGTTATGGTTAATGTTAGGTTATGGTTAAGGTCAGGTTTAAAGTTAGGTTATAGTTAATGTTAGGTTATGGTGAATGTTAGGGTTATTGTTAGGTTCTGGTTAATGTCAGGGGTAATGTTAGGTTATGGTTAATGTTAGGTTATGGTTAAGGTCAGGTTTAAAGTTAGGTTATAGTTAGTGTTAGGTTATGGTGAATGTCGGGATAAATGTTCTTCTTAAATTCTTGTGAGTCTCTATGAAGTCTCATCATTTGAAAATCTGTGTAAATAATCTATAAAATATAAGATGAGAAACTATCATATTAGTTCAGTCATGATGAGTTACCAGTGCTCACTGTGTCATGAAGCCATTCAGATCTTTATGCCTGAAACAGCTGTTTTATTGACAGAACCGAAGCGCTTGCTCTGCCACCTGATCACTCTGAGCTCTGCCGTGCAGAAAGCAGAATGCACAGCTCGGGTTTGCCGTGACCTTTTCAGCCAAACGAACATAAGTGATTCCAGGCTGGAAATTGGTTTAAAGTGCGGGGGGATTGGATTGCCTAAGCACGATGGAGTGGATGCATTTCGCCCGAGAGAATTTCAAACAGCTTGGACCTGCTGATGGAAACAAGCGCCCTAACCAACGTGGAGGTAGTCCAGTCTGTGACTGCTAGTTAACCAGCGTGACTCGGTGAATCGCTAAGATGAGTATTGCTGCTAAATTTGATCTTACTGTGGAACCAGAGGTGAGTGCAGTCAATTTATTGGGTGGTGAGATCTAGATAACACACCTGGGCTTTGAATCCCGGAGGTTTAGTTATAATAAACGCAGTATGAGGCAACAGCCATCCATTCGTTATCATCTGCTTGATCCTTCATTAGAGTCATGGGAAGGCTGGGGGGGGGGGGGGGTTATGTTGTGTTCTGTTCCTGTCCTGATTGTAAACATAAAGCATTAAAAAACATATTATAATATATGTTAATATATTAATATAATTTTATTAATATAAACAATAATAACCTTTGTTTCCACCTGGGGCGGCACTGTGGCTTAGTGTTTAGCATGTTCTCCTCTCAGTGCTAGGGATTCCCGGTTGGAATCCTAATCTGGGTAAAGTTTCCATGTTCTCCCCGTGTCTGCGTGGGTTTCCTCCGGGTTCTCTGGTTTCCTCCCACAGTCCAAAAACATGGATCAAGTCAATTGAGTTCTCCAAATTGCCCCATGTAGAGTGTGTCTGTGTGTGTGAGTGAGTGTGCCCAGCGATAGATTGGCACCCTGTCCCGGGTGTATCTGCCTAGTGCCCGAAGCATGGGCCTCTCACAGTTGAAAAACATAGATTCAAGGTGAATTGACTGCTCTTAATTACCCCTATTATTGTGTGTGAGTGGGTGCATCCAGCGATGGATTGGCACCCCGTCCTGGGTGTATCTGCCCAGCACCCGAAGCGTGGGCCTCTCACAGTTGAAAAACATGGATTCAAGGTGAATTGACTGTTTTTAATTACCCCTATTATTGTGTGTGAGTGGGTGCATCCAGCGATGGATTAGCACCCCGTCCTGGGTGTATCTGCCCAGCGCCCGAAATGCTCTCCCGTAGACCCACCCCCCTCGTCCCCACTAGAGGATTGCTCAGAAGATAATAAGATGAGATGAGATGTTGCCATCCATGTCATAATATTTTGTGAATACTACAGACTGATAACATCCTTCAGCCAGCGGTACGAGTCATTGTGAGTGCGCTGCTGTGTCGTGAAAGTCTTCCCCAGCTGCGCAGCTTCACTTCAGTGTTTGATTGCAGGTGATAAGAACTTATCTGAAACAGTCCAGGCAGGGCTGCTGTTTATCTTTTGAAGGGTATCGATCCGTTCGGCTCTCTGAGAGAGACGCTGTGGGCTTGGAACGTTCTAGACTTACATATGCATCTTTTTTTCTCTCTCTCTCTCTCTCTCTTTCGCTCTCTCTCTCACACTCTCACTATCTCTTTATCACATATTTATAGTTTCAGATTTTACTTTCAATTCAATATATTTTGATTGTCTTGTTGCATAATACAGTATCAATATTGTATACAGTATTGGACACGCCCCCTTTTTTTAGCAATGATGGACTTTGTAGTTCCAGACTGTGGTCCATCTGTTTGTGGACTACAGTACATATTGTGTATGTCCCCTCTACTCTGTTCTCTAATGGTCAGAACCTTAATAGTACCACCACAGATTCCCAGTTCGAATCCCCATCTGGGTGGAGTTTCCATGTTCTCCCTGTGTCTGCGTGGGTTTCCTCCAGGTTCTCCGGTTTCCTCCCACAGTCCAAAAACATGGATCAAGTCAATTGAGTTCTCCAAATTGCCCCATATAGAGTGTGTATGCGTGCGTGTCTGTGTGAGTGAGTGTGTGCCCAGCGATAGATTGGCGCCCTCTCCTCGGTGTATTTGCCCAGCGCCCGAAACATTCTCCCCTGGATGGGCATGGGAAACCCCCCCCCCCGGACCCTAATAGAGGATAAAGCGGAAGATAATAAATGAATGAATGAATGAATGAATGTATTTTAAGTTAAATTAAACAAATATCTTTATGTCATGGTAAAAGTGGGGGTAATTGTAAGGTTAAGGTTAGATTTGATGATTCTGTACCTACGGCTAATAAACCAAATAACACATTTTTAACTATGTTTTTATTGCATTTAACTTAATTGACAGCTTAAAAATAAGCTTAGGTCATTTTCAACAAGGTCCCTATTTTTTGCATTCTCTGAGGTCCAGATTTTTACCAGACAATAATTAATTAAATGCTAAAACCGCATTTGTACAGCGGATTAAATAATTTATTCCTATAGGCCAGTGATCCACATCGAGGCAAACATTACCTCCATTAACGAAGTGGCATTTTGTCCAACTAAATGATTTAAATATCATGTTTTCTCATCCTCATAAATTTCCCGTCTCTGTCTACGTTTCCACCTGAGACTGTGAGACTTCAGAGCCTAACCGACGACTCGCAAAGCACTTTTGCGGTGTTTATCCTCATGCCCTGTCACTTTTGCTTATTTGTCGAGCTGATGTGGTAGAAAAAAGGCCCTGGGTTGGGCGAGTCAGACGATGTGTAGTTTGCATGTGTGCTCAACGTTCATATGGCGTCTCTCCCACGCTCCAAAACGTCGCTAGAGGCTTGAATTCAATATATTTAATTGCCCCCAGGTGTGAATGTGGATGTGAATGTGTTTATCTCTGTGTCTGCCCCGCCATGCACGAGCAACCCGGCTGGGGTGTTTACCACGCACTTGCCCTCTGAGTGTTAAAACAGGCTCTGGCACCTCTCTCGACCCTAATCAGGATAAGTGCTTCAGCTACGACCAGAATATCGAGGTGCGATTTGATTTTGAACGTTTATAAAATTATATCCCCATCCTTTTTTTCGACGATGGGTGACAGTTTCGGCGCCGATGATGAAGTACACGCTATAAATGCATAACTACACCTCTAGCTTTGAGGACATCAACAAGCTTCTTTATAGCAATTTGATGCAGTTAAGCTTCCCAAACACCACCGTAATTAAAATGGCCATTAACGTGTCGTTAAATATCAGCCCTGTCTTGCAGCGCTCTCATTTTAGTCTTTTGTGCCATTCTGCTGTTCTCCAGGCTCATTTGCTAAGCACATTAGGCAGCTCAGGTTGGGATTTGGCAGGTGATACTTTCTATTTCAGGCAGTCATTAATCTAGGGACAGATGAAAATGGTGACAGAAAGCGGCGCCTTCGAAGGTTCACCTCGCTCTCTGAATTAGTTCTGTACGACGGACGTAACCCGAAGCGGCGGCTGATGAAGGTCTCGGGCCGCACTGTCGTTTTTGATGGATTACAGACTAAAATGTCAGCTAAGGTTCATCAGGAGTGGACGTTTACAAAGGATTCCATTTTGAACGAGTGCCTGGCGCTCGGGTTTAATTGATCTTCTCGGCGGATGCAGGCGTGTTAAAATGTGTGTGAGCTGTGCGAGGTCAGCCTGTTTATACAGCAAAAACATTCTGTATAGGCACTTGTTCAGTCCTCCAAACCCCCCACATGGTAGGAGGGAACCAGACGACCCCACTAACTACAGATCCGCGGTCTGTCTCGAACTCTGTTTGATGTATCACGCGCCTCACGGCAAGCCTAGCCGCCCAGGCTAACTCTATAGAGTCCGCATTGTTCCTTAGCACACCATGGCACACATTCCCGATCTCCAAAGGCTGTGAAAACCCTCAAGAGCAGTCTTACCTCACCATGAATGAATGCCATGTTTTTCATTCCCTGTTCTGCCATGCTAATTTGTCAAAGGGATCTGCGCATTGTGCGCGTGTATGTGCCGAGCCTATAGTATATGTGCACTGGCAACCCAACAGTAAGCCCACATCCGTCAGGCGGCAAGCACGCCACATTAATCTTTGGACCTTTCTATAGAAATGCACACACTCTCAGAGAGAGGCGTGTGAGAGAGTACAGGTCAGAAAATCCAGCGCTGGTAGCATTAACCTTCCGCGCGCTGCTCGCTACCCTTCGCCTCTCAAAGGTGACAAAAGCGAGCCGTACAGCATGGAGTGCAGGAGCAAACCTATTATGATCCTGTTACCTCTCATTTACAGTTTCGCCCCTGACTGGAGGCGTGGGGCGGCACTTCAGAGGTCGTCCGCTGTTTTGCTGTTTTTCCAGCTGATAGCGAAACTGTCTGTCAGGACAGAAAATCAGTCGACTCAATTAGCGGCCGTCAAACGAGCCCTGAAGGTCACATTTCATGTCGAGGGCTTATTAATGCTGTAAGTAAGAGTTATTGCCCTTAATGCAAGCGACTTACGTTAAACGCTGCATAAACAGCGGTGACCTTGTAAAGTCCGAGCCTACGGCTGTGGACATAAGCACCGGTTCAAACGTTATATACTGTAGGAAATAAAGCATGTCTCCAGATACATTACAGAATGTTAATTATGCTTTAATTTCACCAGAAACACTGCAGATATACACTCACCGGCCATTTTATTAGGCACAGCTCTTCACTTACATACATGATTCATTAATCATGTTTACATTTGGTTATTTAGCAGACGCTTTTAGCCAAAGCAACTTACATGTATCCCAAATTGATGGTTGGGGTCGGTTGGCTACAACATCCCCTGGAGCAATGAGGGTCAAGGGTCTTGCTCAAGGACCCACACTGGTAACTTCACTGAACCCACAATGTTCAGATTGCTAACCCACCCACCCTATCTGAGCGACCACGCCTTCTGACCTCTGACCTACCATATACTTGGACTTTGTAGTCCTACAGTTCCATTCTGTACTCCATCTCTTTCTCTAAATACTTGGTAAGTCCCCTTTGATCAGTTTTCTGACAGTCAGGACCCCCACAGAGTAGGTATCATTAGGGTGGTGGATGATGGTACGATTGGATCAGACACCTGTATGTTCTGATTGGTGTACTGTTCTCTGACCAGCAGCACTGCAGTGTCTGATCCACTCATAACAGCACAACACACGCTAACTCACCATTACTTTGCCAGTATCACTGCAGTGCTGAGAAATATCCACCACCCTCATGCTTTTGTGGGTGTCCTGATGAACAGAGAACATACTAAAAAACTTAACAAAGTATGCCGAGAAACAGAATGTAATCATAGAACTACAAGGTCCCTCTATATGATCAGTGGAGTGTTGAACTGAGAGTGTGTACCGGTAAGTGTGTATTGATATTGAGTCTTAATATAAGTGTGATTTGCACATAGTCCAACTTCTGGTATGGATGTAGGTGTGGTAGATCAGTGTTCAGGTGTTGGGCTATGAATCTAAAGGTTGTAGATTTAAATCTCAGGTCCACTGATGGACAATGTGGCTCCACAAGGAAGGCCCTAAACCCTCATTGCTTCAGGAGGAAAGTATTAACCCTTTGGTCGTCCTTCGTACCTTAAATCCTCTGTTAATGCCGACCACCATCTTAACTCTGTACACCGAAGTTAGCAAGAAGCACATGAAAAATTCTTTTCACACTTTTTCTACTCTAGCTTCTGCATCTCTAACCCAAACTGTGACTCACCGCAACGATTCTTTACATTTATCAGGCGGGTACAGTATCTGCGACCCATCAGCTAACGCAATACCGCGCATTTAGATCGGACGCGTCCACATCAGTCTAGAAGAAACATTGGTTCGAAAATAGAACTGCTGCATAATCAACCTCATATCTGGCTCCTTGCATTGTTAGATCCTCGTTCAGAAAATACCTCCGCCCACAGAGATCCGCCCCCACCCCCTGGCTGTGATTGTTTTCTCCCAGGGATCTGTTACTGCAGCGACACTCACCACGCAGCCCGCCCATTTCCTGACTGGAGTTAGATTAGCACTGAGTGCTAGGAAAACAAGGCCGGCACGCTGTTATGGGCGGTATGTCACATACCCTATGAGTAGCATGCCACCCATGAGAGTCCAGGGATAGGGCCTTAAGCTGGGCAATCACACCGGGATTACATCGAAGTAATGGCGGAATTTAGATGGAGTCACGAAGGCTTTTGGCTGCCTTGCGGTTCGGGGTGATATTCACCAAGTGGAAAAGAGATTTTTACTCTGATATACAGAGATATAAGTATATAGAGTTTATGTTTATTCACTCGTAGCATAAAAGCCACGATGGAGTACAAGAAATAAACACCAGTTGGAAATTATAGTCTGTATATCGACTGACATACTAAAATGTACTTACATTTAGATTACAATTACATTGTCATTTAGCAGATGCTTTTATCCAAAGCGACATAAAACAAGAACATCACAAGTCAGTAGTTATGAAGAAAACCAAATACACTGTAAAATCATCAAACCTGATTGTTATTTCATGCTGCGCCCCCCTCCCCCCCTTTTTAATTTTTTTATTTAATTTTTTTGTAACAGGTATTTGTTAAAAAGTACTTGGCCTTGGACTTTGTAGTTCTATAGTTCATTAACTTCTTACTCAGTAAATCCATACAATCATTATCTACCGCTTTATCCTCTACTAGGGTCTCAGTGGGGTTCCCCATGCCCATCCAGGGGAGAACGTTTCGGGTGCTGGGCAGCTGCACCCAGGACAGGGTGCCAATCTATCTCTGGCACACACTCACACACAAACACACTCTGTATGGGGCAATTTGGACAATTTAATTGACCTTGATCCATTTTTACTCTGATATACAGAGATATAAGTATATAGAGTTTATGTTTATTCACTCGTAGCATAAAAGCTATGATGGAGCGCAAGAAATAAACACCAGTTGGAAACTATAGTCTGTATATGGACTGACATACTAAAATGTCGTCCTGTTTCCACTGTGATAAGCGAGTGCAGACAGACAGAAGGTAATGGCAGGGGTTTTAATCCTGCAGATGTGACAAGATGAACATGTTTAAGAAGATATGGCGTGAATATGTCCTGGCAGAATATCAGTATCTAATTAAAGCCATGAATCTGTTTAAGCAGAAGTGAGGCAGTACCGATTCCTTTTGTCATAGGTAAACAAATCAAAAATCTCATTAGCTGGCCCACTGGGATTGTTATTGCACCCCATTAAAGCACGAATTATAATTACCAAGTGAAATTGAGAATTATTTGCCAAAGGGATAAATCATTACCCTTCCAAAGACTACTCAGTAAGTAATAGGTGAAAAGTAAGTGGCTGGAAATGAAGCTATGCTCTAAAATAAATCCTTTATTTAAGTGTTTTACTTCCAAATACTTAAGCAGGCAATTTTATAGACATGTTCTCAGTTCCACAAACTGTAAAGATGGACTTTGTAGTTTTACAGATCCAGACTGTAGTCCATCTGTTTGTGGGCTACAGTTCATAATGTTTACTCTGTTCTCTGTTGGTCAGGACCCCAATAGTACCACAACAGAGCAGGTGCATTGGTTTGGTTGGCGCATTAGTCCTATCCCAGCAGAGTCAGTAAGGTGTTTAAATGAAGCTACAGCAGCACTTCTGCACTTAAACCCCCTCACCACATCAGTGTCACAATCCACCACCCAAATAATACCTGTTCTGTGATGCTCCTGATCAACAGAGAACAGAGAACCAACATCTGAAGCAGGCAGTTCATGCCAGATGTCCCTCCATCTTCGCTCCACTGGCAGAGTTTTGCAAGGAGGAGTGGACAAATGTGGACCCAAAAAGGAGACGTGAGACACTAGTTTGTGGTATGTGTGTATATATATATATATATATATCTGCTTACGTCACAGGCAGGTGTGTGTAGATATATACACATGGTTTGAGGTCCTCCTGAGAACCGTACTGATTATGGTCACCTGCCTCGGTTGGTGTGTTTTAATGTTTGTCCTCATGGTGCACATGGTTTAATTACACTGCTGCTACATGAATGAGCAGGTGTTCATGTGTTGATAATAAAATGTTTAGTAAATATATATCAAACCTTTTACCAACATGTGGTAGCTAAGATTTCGATAATTATATTAAAATCACTATTACAAGGTAAATTTTACAAAGTTTTCAACCAAACCAGTTGTATCATTATTCTTTTGAGGATTATAATCACGTTCATTTACACTAAAATAGTTTTACACACGTTGTGGTTAAAAAAATTTTAAAAAAAGACAGAACTTAATTTAAGTAACCAATTTTGGGGATGTTAGTAGAATTTCTCTACACCTGCCAGTAATGGAAGCATGTATATTTATCTGTCTAGACCTGATGAGACAGAGGCACACAGTTCAGGATGGCTGGCAAGCACATTGCACCGTGTTTTCTTAAGCTTTTATTGTTTAAGAACAAGTGCGTCCTAAAACACGAAGCAAGGGTCTCTTCATATTGGCTGCTCTCACCTTCCCTGTCTAATGTTTCAGTGTCTCTCTGTAAGTCTATTAGCCGCCCTGCGCTGTGTTATTGATAGAGGTGATACAGCAGGCCCAAGGTAAAGTGTTGATAAAGGCCAGGGCAGCATTGGCAATCGATACTTCTAATGGCTTTGCATTATAAGTGCATAACTGAGAACATCCTCTTAGTCCTCAATTAGATCTCGAATAGCAGGCTAAAATGCTTGAAAAGACATAGGCCGGCTCTTTTTCTCCGCTTTCACATAGGGAACCCAACCCCAAACAGTGACTCCAGTGGCCTGAAGGGCTGAATGCACATTTCGAGTCATATAAAACCCTTTTTAAATCCCAGGTACAGTTGAAAATCTGTTTGTGGCTGTATGCCTGTGGATTTAGGGCAGTCGTTTCTATTGTAATGAGAGAGTTATTGTGTCTCAAATATGAAAACAACCAAAATATGTCTGTTCCACTATTTCAACACCTCTGACAAAGTGGTCAAAGTAATATCTCCTTCATTATCTCGTTTTAAGTGCAGGCTGATCCCTACAAGTGTCAAAAATATCTGCACTTAAGTAAGTTAGTCCGTCCCAACATGTGTCATGTATCTAAATGCCGAAATATTCATTATATAGATCTAATTTTTAAATAATAATGTACAGGGCGGCACAATGGATTATTGGGTAGCATATTTGCCTCTCAGTGCTGGGGATCCAGGTTCGAATCCCAAATTGGTGGCTCTAAATTACCCTATATAGTATGTGTTTGGGAGTCAGTGAGTGTGTGCCCAGCGATAGATTGGCGCTCTGTCCTAGGTTCCCCATGTCCATCCAGAGCAGAACATTTTGGGCACTGGGCAGATACACCCAGGACAGGGTGCCAATCCATCACTGGGCACACACACACTAAATAGGGGCAATTTAAAAAAGCCAAATTAGCTTGCATTCAAAACTGGAGGAAAGCAGTTTTAAACCCGCATTAAACCCATGCATTCACGGGGAGAACTTAGACCAAGATCGGGATTTAAACCTGCACTGAGAGACATACTGACAACTACGTCATGGTTGTTATGCCGCCCAGGTGGAACCATAAGGGAAATTATTAAGGGACATTAATTAAAGTTTTTGAAATAAGCCTAGGCGGCACGGTGGCTTAGTGGTTAGCACGTTCGCCTCTCAGCACTAGGGATTCCCGGTTCGAATCTCCATCTGGGTGGAGTTTCCATGTTCTCCCCGTGTCTGCGTGGGTTTCCTCCGGGTTCTCCGGTTTCCTCCCACAGTCCAAAAACATGGAACAAGTTAATTGAATTCTCAAAAAAATTGCCCCCTATAGAGTGTGTCTGTGTGAGTGAGTGTGTGCCCAGCGATGGATTGGCGTCCTGTCCTGGGTCTGTCTGCCCAGCGCCTGAGACGCTCTCCCCTGGATGGGCATTTCGAACCCCACCGCGACCCTAATAGAGGATAAGCGGAAGATAATGAATGAATGAAATAAGCCTATATTTCTACATCTACTATACTATAACTAAACTTAACCACTATACCACTGTTCCGCCCTGATGCAACTGTAATACCCACAATATCCCTCTGCGAATAAAGTCGTAATATAATATTTCTGATTCTGAATTGTGTCTGCATTAACATTCCACATGCATTTGATTTTACTTTGATGCACAACAACAGAAGTCCGAGCAGAGCCCTTTTCTCTGGTGCAGGATTGAAAGGTGGAAGCCATTAAATTAGGTGAGAGAATGGAGACAGATTAGAGCCCGGGCTGCTGTTGCAGATCCAAATGCCTGTCAAAATAGTGGTGAAAAATGTGAGGGGGGAACGTGTCTCTGTCTACAGTGGCATAGCTGCTTCAGGCATCTCTGTGCTCGATGTAAACTTTGGAAGCGCTTTATAATGACAACCAGGTATGTTTGCTTCATGAGCACTCAGCCCTGGAGGACGCGTGAGCATGTCTGCTGCCTGTGCTGGACTGCAGGCAGGTTCTTCCTCCAGATGATGAGGGATGAAGGGATGCAGGCTCAGTGCAGCCGACGGCTATTTACATTCCACTGTAAGACAACAGATTTGGCTCACTGGTAGCTTAGGCAAAGTGGATATGGACATGTTTTTTTCATGAGTGCCATTCTTTTTTTCTTTATATGTTTTTTTTTTTTTTTCTTTTTTTTTCTTCTTTTTTTCGGGTGCAGATACAGCATTGAATGGACAGTTTATATATATATATATATATATATATATATATATATATATATATATATATATATATTCATTCATTCATTCATTATCTCCCGCTTATCCTCTATTAGGGTCGCGGTGGGGTTCCCCATGCCCATCCAGGGGAGAACGTCTCGGGCGCTGGGCAGATAGACCCAGGACAGGGCGCCAATTCATCACTGGGAATACACTCACTCACACAGACACACTCTATAGGGGGCAATTTGGAGAATTCAATTAACTTGATCCATGTTTTTGGACTGTGGGAGGAAACCGGAGAACCCGGAGGAAACCCACGCAGACACGGGGAGAACATGGAAACTCCACCCAGATGTGGATTGGAACCGGGAATCCCTAGCGCTGAGAGGCGAACGTGCTAACCACTAAGCCACCGTGCCGCCCTCCTATATATATATATATATATATATATATATATGTGTGTGTATTTGTGTATGTGTATATATATGTATATATATAATATAATCCACCAGTTTGACGCACCTGGCTCTTTGAGGTAACAGCTGATTGATTTATTGCACATGACACACAAAACTTAAAACAATACTACTGGGTGGATTTTACATGTTCTCCCCATGTCTGCATGGGTTCTCTCCAGGTTCTCCGCTGGATGAGAATGTATGGATGAGAGAGGATTAAGTTAAGATGAGATGAGATCATTGTTCTGTAAACACAAGGAAATGAAATGTATAAACCTCTGGAATTGAATGCATTATTTTATTGTGTATGTGATATTCATTTAAAATCTTAATGAAGCAGCTCCACTGGTTGATGGGCTCTGTCTTTTTCATCATCTCAATGTGCCAGAAATTCATTCTCAAATCCATAAACCCATAAAATCAAGTCTTTATTCAACCAGGTGTCAGTGCAGCAGTCTTTAAACACCTGCCTGGTGAATGGGAAACTTGTCACTGTGGAAACACACTGTCAGTTTGTCGTCTTTCATTTTACAAGACATGATAATTCAGATCTAAACTGAAAGAAATTACCACACGCCCACAGAAGACCCACAGAACACAAACCTAACATGCGGCTTTCTTCCATTAGAACTTCGCCTCATGATTCTCTGAGCTTTCTAAGTGCATCGTCTCTGTGTTTTTACTTAAGGCAGCGTTCCTCTTCAGGTCATGATAGACTCCTATGTGGATCGTGATGTTTGATTGTTCCTTGCAAATCACATGCTGACCTGAACATGAGCCAAAACTTTACTTCATTCAGCTTAAGAACTGTAGAGAACCTAGCAAGGGCTCTGATTTCCGTTTTTTAGGTAGTCGCTTGAATTTAGCCGTGTTTGCGTTGTATAAGTCAGTGTGGCAGTCTGTGAGGACCAGTCTTGCTTTCATTTTACAAGACATGATAATTCAGATCTAAACCAAAAGAAATTAGCACACGCCCACAGAAGACCCCCCCGAACACAAACCCAACATGTGCTGTTCTTCCATTAGAACTTAGACTCATGATTCTCTGAGCTTTCTAAGCGCATCATCTCTGTGTTTTTACTTAAAGCAGCGTTCCTCTTCAGGTCATGATAAACTCCTATGTGGATCGTGATGTTTGATTGTTCCTTGCAAATCACATGCTGACCTGAACGTGAGCCAAAACTTTACTTCATTCAGCTTTAGAACTGTAGAGACTCAACCATAAAGAACCTAACAATGGGTCTGATTTCAGTCTTTTGGGTCGTCGCTTGAACTTAGCCGTGTTTGCGTTGTATATGTCAGCGTGGCAGTCTGTGAGGACTGGTCTTGCTTTCTTTCGAACTAAAAATCAAGGCAGAAGAGAATCAAAGAGAAGCCTGAAGATTCTCAGAAAACAGCTCGTTATTTCAGAGCTGCTGCTGCTGGCACGACTGATTCCACAAACACCCACAATAAGCAGATCAGTCAGAATTCAAACACGAGTAAATGGTAAGAATCCAATTTATCATGATACTGATGTCTGCTGATGACCTCTGATGCTTTTAAACCAACAGGGGTCATCTTTAAATTTTCTATTTGAACATAATCTGCTGCTCTACTGGTATCAGTTTGGGAGAACGCCAGCGATGGATTGGCGCCCTGTCCTGAGTGTCTAAACAGCACCAGAAACGGAATGACCGACGTCTCCTACTGGACAGTTGAATCTAATTGGACTGCCAAAACACCTGAGTCAGGTGCCGCTGCACTGGGTGGTAATGTGGGCGACATGTCATTTGGAGAAGAAAATGTCCAGACTTGTCTGAAGGGACAGCAGGTTCTCATATGATCAGTGTGAGCAGGAAATAATTGGGTAATACTGGAAAAAAAAAAACATCACCCAGTTTGACAGACCTTGACTTCTGCTGAGACATACTGATGGTGAGATCTGAATCCGTTTATTGGCTGTCAAGTATCAACAATTTAGTGACTGGTGGTTGTGCTGTAAGGATGTAGTGCGGATTGTTTTGCACAAACCTCTGTCAAGTTGAATTTAAATAGTCTTACTACATCTCCAGACTGGGGCCTCTCCCGGCCGTGTGCATTCCTCCATATATATGCAAAGTTCTGCCATCTGAATAATAACAATAATAATATTGATGCAGATTTAGCAGAAAAAGCAGAATAAATTCCAAACTGGTTCCATGACTGGACACACCCCTATTGTAAATTCTCTTCACTTACCCAACAGATGTAATGGTGATGTAATTTTACGATTAAAGACTGTAGTACATCTGTTCTCGTTTTTGTTAGTCCTCTGTTGGTTCTCTGTTCTCTATTGGTCAGGAGCATCACAGAACAGGTATCATTTGGGTGGTGGATTGTTTACTATGAGGGGGTTTAGTGCAGCAGTGCTGCTGTTGTTTCATTTAAACACCTTAGTGACACTGCTGGGATAGGAATTATGCACCCACCAAATAATACCTGCTCTGTGGTGGTACTATTGGGGTTCTGACCATTAGAACAGAGTGAAGAAGACGTAAACAGTATGTTTTGTAGAATGCAAACAGATGGACTACAGTCTGGAATTGGAGACTTATATGTATGTATGTTTGGGTGTGTGTGTGTGTGTGTGTGTGTGTGTGTATTATACAAGTACATTTTAAGTAAAAAATTTCAGATAAAGTTTTCAAAGCCATGACCTAAATGCCCCGCTGTATAGTTCTATCATATCAATTTCAAGTGAAGGCCAAAGTCTGGGGGAAACTTCTGCTGCTTTACAATTCTGTCAAAGTAAATAATCTTTCATTTTTGTTATTGGTTATAAAATTTCCAAATAAATATTATGTGAGGTTTGGGTCAGCACTCTATTTAGTGTACATGCCCATCCAGGGGAGAACTTTTCAGATGCTGGGCAGATACACCTAGGACAGGACGCCAATGTATTGCTGGGCAGACACGCTCACACAGACACACACACACAAACACTCTATATGGGGTAATTTTTGAGAAGTCAATTGACCTTGATCCATGTTTTAAAACCGGAGAACCCGGAGGAAACCCACGCGGACACGGAGAGAACATGGAAACTTCACCCAGATGGGGATTCGAACCAGGAATCCCTAGTGCTGAGAGGTGGACATGCTAACCACTAAGCCACCGTGCCGTCCTAGGGGCAATTTAATACAGCAAAACCCTGATACGGATTTAAACCTAGCGGATGTGCTAGCTACTTCGTGCCGTCCACATCAAGGTTAATTGACTTCACTAAAATGCCCCAATATAGTGTGTGTGTGTGTGCTCTCCCCATTTCTGCATGGGTTTTCTCCAGGTTCTCCGTTTTCCTCCCTTAGTCCAACAATTGTATTCTCCAAATTGCCCCATACAGAGTGTGTATGTGTGTGTGTCTGTGTGTAAGTGTGAGTAATAGATTGGCGTCCTGTCCTGGGTGTATCTGCCCAGTGCATGAAATGTTCTCCCCTGTTTGTAACTCTAATATAGGATTAAGCAGAAGATAATGAGATTAGATTCTAGATAGGATGTTTTGGTCCCAGGTTCTGGTCGTGTTCTTATCTCGCTTATTCCTGCTTCCTGGAACACATGGCAGCCGTGATGTCAACTGAAGTACATCAACAATGGTACAATAAACTGTTTCTGTGGAACCGATTCCTAGAACCGGGATCCAGTGCAGTGCGAGTTGTCTGTGCAGATTAGAGCGTTTGCGGTGTGTATGATGGGCTGCTTTAATCTGCCTTGTTTCCAATTTGCACTGAAGTGTAGCCTCACGCTTCCTTTCATTAACAGAAAGGCTTGAATTTCCACAGCACACATTTCGTCCGCGCTGCCATGACAATCACGTTCCTGAAAAATGATATGTGACTGAGCATGACCGAGAATTCTCCAGAATCAAGAGCAGAGGAAATCACGCTCTATGAGGTCAAATCGGCGTGGCGTGATGTAAGCAGTCAAACGACAACGTGCTCACGGGTCCTAAATAAACAGCTCAGGGTTGCATTAGAACTGAGATCATTCGCTCGTCCTTCAGAGCTTTTAATAAGATGCTTGACCTGAAGCTGGCAGGAGGTTCTCGCTTCACAGATTGCTTGTTGGCCGTCCACATGTAGAACCCAACAGGAAACGGGAAATTATCCATGTTGGATGTTTTACCCAGAACTTCAGGAACATGAGACGTGTACACAATCAATTCATACAAAATCCTATGAATAAAGACTGAAGTGTGTATGTGTGTGTGTGTGTGTGTGTGTGTGTGTGTGTGTGTGTGTGTGTTGGCGTTTGTGCCTGTGTGTTCCATGTACAAATTCTCGTGTGTGTGTGTGTGTGGGTGTATATATGTGTGTGTGTGTGTGTGTGTGTGTTCCCTATACAAATTTACATAGGTTTGGTTGTGTGTACCATGTACAAAATCATGTGTGTGCTCCCTACACAAATCTGTGTGTGTGTTCCCTATAGAAATTCACATGTTTGTGTGTGTGTGTGTGTGCGTGTGTGTTCATGTTTGTGGGTTTGTGTTCCCTATACATTTTCTCGTATATATATGTGTGTGTCTGTGTGTGTGTGTGTGTGTGTGTGTGTGTGTTTGTTCCATATACAAATCTGTGGGTGGGTGGGTGTGTGTGTGTGTGTGTGTGTGTGTGTGTGTGTGATACCTAGAAATTCACACACGTGTGTGTACGAACGTGTGTGTGCTTTTGTTCCCTATACACATCTACAACAGTGTGTGTGTGTGTGTGTGTGTGTGCAAAAAAAAAACAAAGTAATGAACAGACTGAATGAAAGCCGGTTGCTTGGTGAACCTGAGCTCTAGCGCAGAGTGAGAACCGTGCCGCGGATCCGGCAGCCTGGCCGACAGCTCCCGACTCATGAGCTTATTTTGAACCTTCTCAGGAGAATCCATCAGCGTTCTGGGAGGTCCAACTCCAAATCCCATCATCCCATCATCCCATCGATCTTATCCCACAGAGGCATGTGGTGCGTCAGGGGGTGCGTCGAGGGAGGTCTGGGAAAAAGAAAGAGCTAGAATCAGGCTGGGGGCTAAAAGTTAGGAAGGCCTTCTACCCCACTGACCAAAGTGAGGGAATAAATGCAGGGTTCTGAGACCAGATTTCCCATCTAGAGCAGATAAGGCTCGAGAGATGCAGACAGAGGACCCGGATCCCTGATTCGTTCCGAGTCGGTCTGATAAATCCTAATCCCATTTCAACAGCTGCATGAACTTCTAGAAAACATCGAGCAGGTGTCCGAACTGTACGACAGTCACATGGGCAAACGGATATAGTGTTATAGTGATAATTATATTGTGTATATAATATATATATAATATAAGGGCGCCAATCTATAGCTGGGTACACACTTACTCATACAAACACACTCTATATGGGGCAATTTGGAGAATTCAATAGACTTGAACCATGTTTTTGGACTGTGGGAGGAAACCGGAGAACCCGGAGGAAACCCACGCGGACAAGGGGAGAACATGGAAATTTATATTTTTATATATATATATATATATATATATATAGCGGCACGGTGGCTTAGTGGTTAGCACGTTCGCCTCTCAGCGCTAGGGATTCCCGGTTCGAATCCCCATCTGGGTGGAGTTTCCATGTTCTCCCCGTGTCTGCGTGGGTTTCCTCCGGGTTCTCCGGTTTCTTCCCACAGTCCAAAAACATGGAACAAGTTAATTGAATTCTCAAAATTGCCCCCTGTAGAGTGTGTCTGTGTGAGTGAGTGTGTGCCCAGCGATGGATTGGCGCCCTGTCCTGGGTCTGTCTGCCCAGCGCCCGAGACGTTCTCCCCTGGATGGGCATGGGGAACCCCACCGCGACCCTAATAGAGGATAAGCGGAAGATAATGAATGAATGAATGAATATATATATATATTATACATTATTGTGTTTTTTTTTTTTTTTTATGTATGAACATTTTATTTGGGGCAACACGGTGGCTTGGTGGTTAGCACCTATCCAGGTTCCAAGGTTTGATTCCCAATCTGGGTGTAGTTTCCATGTTCTCCTCATGTCCGAGTGGGTTCTCTAGGTTTCTCCCACAGTCTAAAAACATGGATTTAAGGTAAATTGGCTGGTACTGATACTGTATGTTAAAAAGCTTGTAGTTTATAGCGAACGTCAAAAAAAAATTGTTTTATTGAAAAAGTGTGTATTGCAATTAAAAGCGTAAGCACCCTCCCACTGTCAATAACACTCACCAATAAAAAAAAACTGCAGCAGTGTTTAATGAGTTCTGAGAATATACAACAATATCATAAGTCTCCAAACGATCATTCAATACTTTTATTATCAGTATCACTGGGGTCGGGGGAATGCAACGGCCATGTTTAAATGTGGATTCTCTGATCACGGAACGTTTTTCTGTAGATGTAAGTGTAGGTTTTGGATCGTTGTTTCCCTGGACGATCCAAAAGAATTCTTGTTCTAGCATCTTGGCAAAGGAAGGCGGATATTCTTTCCGAATGTCTTGAGTCCTTCATAAACAACCCCGCAGTCTAATACAAAAGTTTGTACATGTCGGCTGAAGTTTCATATTTTGTTCCTCTGGGATAAAAGAAAGAAATGGGTTTTAAAAATGACATGACGTTTAGACATAGCATTGTTGCAGGGAATGAATAGAATAAATAGTCTGCATTGTTTAAATAGCAATGCTGCGGGTGAATATATCTACCCCAATGGGTGTGGTCGTCTCATATTGAGATGTCCAGATTTGAATTCTGATCTGGGTGCAGTTTCCATGTTCTCCCCTTGTCCCTGTGGGTTCCTTCCGAGTTCTCTGTTTTCCTGCTGCATGGATTCAAGGCAAATTGGCTGCTGTAAATTTCTCCTATATTGGGGCGTGGTAGCTCAGTGGTTAGGGCGTTGTGCTATCAATTTGAATATTGGCGGTTCAAATCCCAGGTCCCCCCCCCATCCTAGTCCCTAGTGTCGGATTGAGCAGAAGATAATGTGATGGGAGGAATTTACCTTGAATCCATGTTTTTGGACTTTGGAACATGGACATGAGAAGAACATGGAAACCCAGATCAGGACTCAAACCTGAATGCTCCGCATGAAAGGCGGACGTGCTAACCACTGCATCATCATCTGTTGGTCACTTTGTTGTTGGTTGTTGACTCTTCTGGTACTTTTGCTTTAACTGAATCAGCTTCGGAGTGTAAAATCAATAGCATAGCTTTAAGGTTCCAAATGTTCTATGCACACAAAACAATCTGAAGATGAGTTCACTATCGAGTCTGTACTAATCCCATCTGCAATCGATGGAGCTGTGCTTTATTAATGCAGTAGGACATTTTTACCTCCACACATTCACTGACCGAACAGTTTTGATGAAATGGCTTCATTATGTTTTGGCCGGTTGAAACTGGTAACAGCTTTTTTGTGCATCTGATTATCGGCGCCTGCCAAAAGCCACCATGAGAGAGTAGGAAGCAGAAACGCTGCAGAAAACACATTTTCTATAGAGTTTATCATTCTGAATTCGATCCAAGGGTCTCGGTTGCCTCTTCATTTAAAAACCTCCAACCCCGGTTTCAGTTAGCGTGAATTATTCCCAATTCCTGTCCTCCACAGATGCCAGTTCATTTGCCTAAATGAAAACTGATTAGCGTTCATCTGTTTCAACCTGTTACAACCGAATATCAACCGAATCCATTCCACTTATCCAGGCAGCTTCTGGCTATGGAGTTTGCCCCTTTGTTTTTTTGGCAGTGTCTGCGCCATGGACACGGACGCAGCTATTTCTCATCTGGACCGGCCTTCCAGCTGTGCATCAAATCCCCTGCACCCCTTCCCAGCCAGGCCGCGCTGCCTGTGCATCTTCACCTCGTAAAAACGGCGAGCTCATCCGTGTGGGTGTGGAGTGGCCTCTATCTCAGCTCTCCCCCGAGTCCCCACTGAGCTCCGTTGCCAGTTAACGTCCGAAATGTGAAGTGTCAATTCCGCAGCTTTGCATCTCAATTTGGTTCGGATGCTTTGTTTTCTTCGTCCGGTGAAAAGACACTCAGCGATTGTCCTTGAAGTCGTCTGCTTCTCATATTAATATGGACCGGCTAATCTCTTCGAGTGACATTGGGATGGTGGGTGTGTGTGTGTGGGGGGGGGGGGGGGTGTTTGGCTCATATGACGGTAGTTGGAGATAATAGGAACTACGCAACTGAAACTTGCATGAGGTGTTACGACAGCAGGGTGGAAACTCACCATCAGATAAACTGCATAACGTGGATTAACGTTATGGGTGTGGTGGCTCAGTGGTTAGGGTTGTTGGGTTGGGTTATCAATCTGAAGGTTGTGGGTTCAAATCCCAGATCCACTGAAGTTACCAATTTGGGTCCTTGAACAAGACCATTTACTCTAATTGCTCCGGGGTTCTCTATCAACCCACGCGGACACGGGGAGAACATGGAAACTCCACCTAGGGAATCCCTAGTGCTGAGAGGAGAACATGCTAACCACTAAGCCACCGTGCTGCCCCCATCAAGAAATCTTTTTTTTTTTGTCATTGAAGCTCATGCCGAGCTCAAAAGTCGAGTTGTATTTCTGATGTAAGTTTTAATTTGTTGAAAATTTCCGGTTGATGCTGAGAACTTTCTGACTATCCAATCAGCGGGTGTGAATATGCTGATGTAACGTATACCTGCTAGAGGGCCTTGGTGTCACCAACTCTAAATCTGATTGGTTGAAGCAGCTGTTCCCACAGAACTGATTCTGAAGACGTTAGGCAGAGTGTTTGACTCTGGCAACAAGGTGCTGCTGAAATGTGATATTCATTAATAAGATGTTAAATTCATTAATAAGAAATACACATCTGGAAGCAGCGTAAATGGGGAAACCCTCTGAAAGGGGGCGGACAGAGCATTCTGAATAAATGAATTTGTACTCCTAGATAAATTCTTAACATCAGTCTGTGATTCAGATGTTTTTTTGGTCTTTAGAGGACACCTTGAAGGCCCTGACGGCCCGCCACTGCATTCTAACCATGTAGCTACGGTATAATGCATCTGTTCAGGAAGTATGCAGATAAGCCGAAGTGAAAATGCTTTCGCAGGTGCGCCACGTGCCAAAAACAGCTTGGCAAACGAGAGCAACAAGAGATGATCTCATAATGAGAACCTCAATGAAAACGAAACGCAGCGCTAGGAATTTCTTCGGCGAGGACGCATCGCAGACTCATTTTGTTCAGCTCGTTTTAAGAGCTCTGATTTGGGTGCAAACCCATTAAATCAACACTTCTAAATAGGCTTCGGAGAGCATGGAGCTTTTAAGCACTTAGTAATTTCTATACTGGCTGCATGGCCATTGGAGTAATGAAGAGAACGTCTTTACTGTATTCACTCAGAGACGCTGGGACTCTATTAATGAACATTCTCTCGTGTGTGAAACAATGTGAACTAGTTTATTTGGTTATGTATTCTCTCAGCTCTGCAGGGATCTTTCCGTTTGCTTAGTATTCAGTAGATGCTGATGTACAGTATGCAAAGTGAGATAACATGGCTTAAAGAACCAAGTTTGGTGCAATGATGCTGCCTGGCCACTCAAGCAGGATGAGTCCCCCACTGAGCCTCGGCCCTCACAAGGTTTCTTGCTTAAAATAACAACATAACAGGGAGTTTTTTTCTTGCCACTGTCGCTTTGGCTTTCTCTTTGGGGGTTTAAAGGCTTATAAAACTGTAAAGCTGCTTTGTCAAAATGTGCTATAAATAAATTACTTGAACTTGAACTTAAATGGACTTTGAATCTTAGTCCAGTACTAAAAAAACTGAAACACTACAGCCTCAATCTGTAAGGTTGGAGTGGGTTCCCCATGCTCACCCAGGGGAGAACGTTACTGGCACTAAGTAGATAGATCTAGGACATTCATTCATTCATTCATTATCTTCCGCTTATCCTCTATTACGGTCGCGGTGGGGTTCCCCATGCCCATCCAGGGGAGAACGTCTCGGGCACTGGGCAGACAGACCCAGGACAGGGCGCCAATCCATCGCTGGGCACACACTCACTCACACAGACACACTCTATAGGGGGCAATTTTTTGAGAATTCAATTAACTTGTTCCATGTTTTTGGACTGTGGGAGGAAACCGGAGAACCCGGAGGAAACCCACGCGGACACAGGGAGAACATGGAAACTCCACCCAGATGGGGATTCGAACCGGGAATCCCTAGCGCTGAGAGGAGAACGTGCTAACCACTAAACCACCGTGCCGCCAGATCTAGGACAGAGCAGCCAATTTACATTAAATTTAGGACACGGGGAGAACATGGAAACTCCACCCAGATTGGGATTTGAACCCCAGCACTGAGAGACAGACATGCTAACCCCTACGCCACCGTGCCACCCTCATTATCTCATTGTCTTCTGCTTAATTCTCTACTAGGGTTAGGGTTCCCCTTGCCCATCCAGGGGAGAACATTTTGGGCAGAAACACCCAAGA
This sequence comes from Corydoras maculifer, assembly GCA_019802435.1. NCBI lineage: Eukaryota > Metazoa > Chordata > Actinopteri > Siluriformes > Callichthyidae > Corydoras > Corydoras maculifer. Next base: position 977,380 of record JAFMOD010000553.1, on the reverse strand, counting down.
CAGGGCGCCAATCCATTTCTGGGCACACACTAACAATATCAGGGCAATGTAGAGCATCCAATTCACCTTGAATACATGTTTCTGGACTGTGTGCGGAAACCGGAGTACCCAGAGGAAACCCACATGGAGATGTGTAAAACATGGAAACTCCACCCAGATCGGGATTCAAACCTGGATGCCCAGTGCTGAGAGGAGAACATGCTAACTACAGTACAACGCCCTATATTTACTGTAGCTAACTGTGATGTCATTTATAAAACTGAGAATATCTTTTCTCGCGCAGTTCTCCATCATCTTACTGGAGCGTTTGGGTTCTAGCTGTTGCTTTGTCTGCAGCAGTGCGTTGGGAATAAGTCTGCGGTACTTAGGCCTTTATCTATCTCAATCTGCCATCGCTTTAGGAGACCCCCAAGCCCCTAAAGCATCAATTAGAACACAAAACTTTATTTTGGGTGAAAAATGGCAGGGATTTTTGCTGTTCTGTACGAGAGCACAAACTCCAGGGAGCATTTGACTGGTTCTGTTAGGTTCTATTTCTCAGTAGTATTATTACAAAACCCATTACAACTTTTATTAAAAAAAAGCTGCAAGAACTGAAATCTTGTTAAACCATTCCATTTATTTAAAGGTACGTTGTACGAAAACATAACCTTTTTAGTGTTTAAGCACATTAAGTAGTATGCTACACAAACAGATTGATGAAATTTGTTCCGTTAACATGTGAAGCTGGTTTTAATGCCAAAAAATGAGGTTTGTGGTTCCACGTTGGACTCTTTTATCTTTGAGACACTTCTATCTCTCTTATGCCAACCTTTACTCTGCATTGTGGTTTATGGTGCTGCACTAGGGGAACAGGACGTCAACGAATCTGTAAAATCCATAGCTGTGATTTGTCCTGAAGATAAGATCAGTAACCAGGCTGCAGGGTCGAAACGGTCAGCGCAGGAGAATTGTGGTTAACCTTTGTTAAGATTTGTTGTAGGAGCAATAGCCTTATGTCACTTTTTCACCTAGGTGTTTGTGTATGTGTGTGTGTGTATGTATGTGTATATATATATATATATATATATATATATATATATATATATATGCAGTGTATATATATATATATATATATATATATATATATATATATATATATATATATATATATATATATATATTGTATGTTTGTATGTATATATATGTATATATGGCGGCACGGCGACTTAGTGGTTAGCACGTATGCTTCTCAGCACTAGGGATTTCCGGTTCGAATCCCAATCTGAGTGGAGTTTTCCCCGTGTCCACGTGCGTTTCCTCCGGGTTCTCCGGTTTCCTCCCACAGTCCAAAAACATGGATCAAGTGAATTGAATTTTCCAAATTGCCCCATATAGAGTGTGTCTGTGTGAGTGAGTGTGTGCCCAGTGATACATTGGCACCCTGTCATTGGTGTATCTGCCCAGCGTCCAAAACGTTCTCCTCTGGATGGGCATGGGGAACCCTCTGCGACCCAAGTACAGGATAAAGCGAAAGATAATGGATGGACTATCAATCCTCAAACCACCCTATAAGAAAAATGAAGAGAAAATGAATTTCCCTTTAATATGAGAGCTTTGATTAAATGTAAAGTACGAATGGCTTCTGATGATGTCTTGTTTTCACACAGGAGCCAGAATTCAGTACGCACGGATCGGAAGTAACATGACCATGCAGTGTGGCTCTCTGGACAATGATGCGTCAGTCACGTGGAAGGTAAATGGGACCGATCTGAAGGCCAAGAGGAGAGAGGAAGGGCCCCGGCTGATCCTCATCGAGGTCGACATGAGCAGTAATGGCTTATACAGCTGCTTCCAGAACCCTGACGGCCAGCGACGCGACCAAATCACGTTGCAGATCGGACGTGAGTCCTGAACATCGACATGTTTTGTTATTTTCATTGCATCTTCCAAACTTTCTCATAGCATTCATTCAATCTCTGTCATGCTGTTGCTATTTTTCACCCTCTCCCTCCTGGCCCTCGGTTTGACCCCCTGCTCTGTTTACTGAAATATTTTGGCTCTAAACAAGCCTGTCCCGGCAGGGAGGCGAGCACTTATTCTGACCCCTGTGAACATCATGCCATTCGTTTTGTGTCTCCGAGCCATATGTGTCTCCTCCTCAGACTCTCCGCAGCAGATTTATGGACTGTGCTTAGACCCTCTCTCAGTGTCTATAGGGCATGTTGTCATCTTGGACATTAAACCCCATCAGGATGTGATGTTTTAAACATCGCTGCTTTGGGAAAGCGTGGAGCGCGGGGTCATTGGCAGGACATTGGATCAGTCGGGGGGTTCCTGTAGCCATTAGACCCATTCTAGGAACCGCTACGTCCGTCCCGAACGACAAACACACTGAGCTCTTTCGAAATGTGTATACAGTTTAATGAATTGTTGTCTTCTTCTGGCCAAAAGCACCACAGGACCTCCGTATATTAAAGCCACACCGTTTCCAAACGTGACGGCACCCTGCGCCAGGCATGCTAATCAGTAAAAGCGACTAGATGTCTAATGAAAGCGACTAGTTGTAATGAAATTAGAACGTCGGAAAAGCCAAAGAATTCGAGCTGGCTTATGAGACGGCCTGCTTATGATCACATGATGAGAGATGTGTTTCTCAGCTGTGTTTATATTCATTCATTATCTTTCTCCTCTGGGCGGCACGGTGGCTTAGTGGTTAGCATGTTCTTCTCTCAGTGCTGGGGATTCCAGGTTCGAATCCCAATCTGGGTGGAGTTTCCATGTTCTCACCGTGTCCTCCGGGTTTCCTCCGGGTTCTACGGTTTCATTCCACAGTCCAAAAACATGGATCAAGGTCAATTGAATTCTCCAAATTGCCCCATACAGAGTGTGTTTGTGTGTGTGTCTGTGTGAGTGAGTGTGTGCCCACTGATAGATTGGCGTCCTGTCCTGGGTGTATCTGCCCAGCGCCCGAAATGTTCTCCCCTGGATGGGCATGGGGAACCCCCTGCGACCCTAATATAGGATGAAGCGGAAGATAATGGATGGATGGATCTTTATCCTCTATTAGGGTCGGGGTGGGGGAGGAGTCCTCATGCCCATCCAGGGGAGAACAATTCGGGCGCTGGGCAGATACACCCACGACAAAGCGCCAGTCTATTACTGGGCACACACCCACACACACATACACACACTATATGGGGCCTTTTAGAGCATTCTTTACCTTGAATCCATGTTTTTGGACTGTGGGAGGAAACTGGAGAACCCAGAGGAAACCCACGCAGACACGGGGAGAACATGGAAACTTCACCCAGATGGGGATTCGAACCTGGATCCCCAGGGCTGAGAGGTGAACGCACTAACCACTAAGCCACCGTGTCGCCCAGCTGTTTACAGGTTCGTTAAAAACGTCGGAACGTAACGCAGACTGTAATGAATCTGTCATAACAAGTTTTCATTTTCAACATGTTTTAGCTCAGGGATGAATTAATAATGTCTTCCACATGATTTATTAATTACATATCAGACTTCCTAAAACGTTTCTTTCATCTCGTTCGTTTAGGTTGATCAAAATTAGAAAACGCTTTCCGTTTAAAAGAAGCAGGGCATTTCCTGTCCGAGTTCTGAACCTGATTCCATTCTGGCTGAAGCATCTTCTTAGCGGTTGTGTAATCGTGTCATACACAGCGCTTATGATCCGTATATGTGCATCTTCTGCCGTTTGAATCCAATTTGATTTGATTCACCTAGATGAACTGATTCGTTTGAACAGTTTGAGAAACAGAAAGTTTTTACTCCTGGTTTGTGAGTTCGACTGATTTTAAAACCCTGAAAATGAAGATTTAGGTTGTAATCAACTACAATTAACTTATGATGACAAATCAAATGTTTGATTCACCATAAGGAGTCATTAAAATGAATGACTCACTTGTAAATGTAGACAACTTTCTCGTATTAGGTTGTGTTAGGCAGATGGCAAATGGCGACAATGTTTACATAACAGAAAATGTGGGAGGGGTTCCACATGCCCATCCTGGGGAGAATGATTCAGGCGCTGGGCAGATACAACCAGGATGGGGTGCCAATCCAACGCTGGGCACACTCACTCACACACATAGTACATGGGGCAATTTAAAGCATCCATTTCACTTTAAATTCATGTTTTTGGACTGTGGGAGAAAACAGGAGAACCCTGAGGAAACCCACATGGACATGGGGAGAACATGGAAACTCCACCATTACATTTACATTTACATTTGGTCATTTAGCAGACATTTTTATCCAAAGCGACTTACAAGGTGAGCACAGGGTTAAACACAACAACCCAGGAGCAATCAGGGTTAAAGGTCTTGCTCAAGGACCCACATTGGTAACTTCAGGGGACCTGGGATTTGAACCACCAACCTTCAGATTGATAGCCCAACACCCTGACCACTGAGCTACCGCGCCGTACCACCAAGATTAAGATTGGAACCTGAATCCCCAGCAGTGAGAGGACGTGCTAACCACTAAGCCACCATGAAGCTCGCCGGGTCAAAACAATTTCCCTTTAATGTAATTACAGTAAAGCACTTTTTTTTTTTTGCTGGCTCAGAATGCCCCCCCCCCCCCAAAAAAAACCACCCTGTAATCATGAGGGAGCTTGTGGAACAGTGTAATGCCCTGTTGCGTTAAGGAACAGGTTAACCAGCTAACTGGAAAAGTGCTAGACTTAAATCTGCAAAAGAACAGAGCCTGTTCCCACGATGCAGTTGGTTCTACACTCTGTTCAGAGACCTTAGAGGAAAATCATTTTTCAAACTGACCTCCAGCGTTTCCATTTTTTTTTTAGTTCCTGAAAATAAAGTCGCCTAAAATGCACAGCGCTTATAAATCATCCGTCCTCCTATAATTATCTTTTTTAGATGGCAGGAGATCATTGGACGGTTAGCATCATGGACATTTTTGATTTTATTAAAAAAAACCTTAATTCATGTTGGTTGAGAAGCCGTTTCAGGGACATTTGCAAGCTTTACGAGTTTTTGACGTTTTGAGCTACTTTGGACCCTATTTTAGTGATCGTTAGATGAGCTGTGGGGTGAAACGGTGGCTTAGTGGTTAGCATGTTCTCCTCTCAGCACAGGGGAAATCTGGTTCGAATCCCAATCTGGGTGTTTCCATGTTCTCCCTGTGTCTGCATGGGTTTCCTCCGGGTTCTCCGATTTGATTTTAGGGCGTGTCGTGTGTATTTGCTTTTGCAACGGCCGATTAAGTGTGTGACTGGAAATGCTGAAAGTCATGGGTGTGTTTTAAACATAATGTGCAATAAACCAATCAGTGTTTAACTTGCTGTTCTCTTTAAGAGCCAGGTGAGGTCTGACTTTTGCCGTGTTTCTATTTTTACAGCCCATTTTTTTAATCCAATAAACGTAAAAGCCATATCGCGGATCGGGGGGGTTCCTCACGCCCATCCAGAGGAGAACATTTCAAGCGCTGGGCAGATACACCCAGGACAGGGCATCAATCTATCACTGGGCACACGCTCACAGACACACACACACACACACACACACTATATGGGGCATTTCGAGCATTTAATTTACCATGATTCCATGTTTCTGGACTGTGGGAGGAAACCAGAAAACCTGGAGGAAACTCACACGGACACAGGAGGTACATTGAAACTCCACCCAAATTGGGATTCGAACCTGGATCCCCAGGGCTGAGTGGCGAACGTGCTAACCACTAAGCCACCGTGTCGCCCAGCTATTTGCAGGTTCGTTAAAAACATCAAAATGTAACGCAGACTGTAATGAATCTGTCATAAGTTTTTATTTTTAACATGTTTTAGCTCAGGGATGAATTAATAATGTCTTCCACATGATTTATTAATTACATATCAGACTTGAGACTCATTTATTTCATCTCGCTCGTTTAGGTTGATCAAAATTAGAAAACAGCCAACAGCCAGTATCATATCATCTTATGCCTGACCGCTGCTTTTCCTTGCTGTGGGTCCTGCGAGGCTTACTGCTCTCTGCTGCCGAAGAACAGCGAGTGGTGGTACCATCTCAAAAAATAATACAGAAAAAATAAAACTACATGCAGAGAGACGTGATGCTGCGATCTAGGGTTATTTGATGTTACATTACGGAAACTGAAGAGTTGTTTGTGATGTTTATTTCAAATCGGTTCAGTGCTGCTTTATTTTGATTCAGTTTGATTTTTGCGGAGCAATACGTTTAACAACGCTGAGTCTCAGTACGTAATTCTGTATCTGCACATTACATCAGTATGACGTTCTTCAGTCTGGAGGCTACCTTTCAGCAGCAATCACAGCTTCACAGAGCAAACATCCCACAAGCCTCAAAATCATCAATAAATTGTGATTCTCTTCTGGCTGCGGTTGTAATTCTCTTTGCAGCGAGCCCCCTTCATAGCTGATCTACAGCTTAGCTGTGAGGAGCGTGATTGAAAGCGAGATTCGGTTTCCAAGCCACGCCATCAAGCCAGCCGCAGACACGCACCGTTCCCAAAAGTGGATGAGACCATAGGTGAAAAAAACAAGTCAATTTGCCGTCGTGCCCTCCTGTCTTCAGACGGAAAACAAACAGCATGTTTGTCTCTGGGTCTCGTCTCTGTACTTTGCCACGAGGAACAAGAGAAAAGCATTAAAGAGGAATGTTGCGGATGTTCCCCGAGAGCCGTTATCCAATCTGATGAGGCAGCTTAAACAAGGCTTCAGTGCGGTTAGGGTCCGGAGGAGCTGTAATGCTACAGTCACTGAGAGACGAGTCAAATTCAGGTTATAAAATGGGTAGATCTGATCTTTAAATCTGATTGGCTGAACCATTTGTCCAGCTGTGACTTTACTGACAATAATGCACACCTCTGACCGCTTCACATTCATATCAATGCGCCAGGTTGTTTTTAAATATATTGGAATTGAGGGATGGCGAGCTTCGAATCCCAATCTGGGTGGAGTTTCCATGTTCTCCTTGTGTCCACACAGGTTTCCTCCCACAGTCTAAAAACATGGATTAAGGTTAATTAAATTCTCCAAATTTCCCCATATAGAGTGTGTCTGTGTGAGTGTGTGCGCAGCGATAGATTGATGCCCTGTCCTAAGTGTATCTGCCCAGTGCCCAAAACGTTCTCCCTTGGACGGGCATGGGGAACCCCCCGCTACCCTAGTCCAAAAAAATGTTAGAACGTCAAAGAACATTATTTTAAATCATGTTCTATTAATGGAAATACAGATTTAATGTAAACAGCGAACCGATACCTGATGAGCATTAAACAGATATCCTGTTACTCAGCGCTCACTGTTTACTTTACAAACCCGACTATATTACGTTGTGGAAGACCAGATTAATCATATAAATTATTAACAAAAATAATAAGTGACGACTTTCACATTAAACAGCTGTGTAAAATTGTCTGACACAGGGTGTTTGGATTCTCTGCGTCCAAGCAACAGAAATCATCATGGAACTCTGTACACAGTCCATGCACACCAAATCTGTTCAGAGACCAGTCACTAACTCTGCCCTGATCAATATATTTAATTGCCCTCTTTTTATAAACAATGGAGTGAATTAAAAGCCGCTGTCTTTGGTAATTGTTGGTGAATAGAAGTCGTTACAAAGCAGCACATCGCAGGTCAGGAAATCCACTCTGTCACCAGCAGCAAGAAAATGTCATGTTTTGTAATTGCTTCTTGTATTTACGCATTATTTATATACTGTTTCAAAATTGTTATATAAGTACAGCAGCAGTTTAAGTGGAACTTAGAACCACAGCAGCTAGAGAAGGAAGATTTTACATGTAGCGCTCACGTGTAGATTTCGAACCTCAAAACTATGCGGATTTCTTTGTTTTCATGTGGTGGCTTGGTGTTTAGCACATTCTTGTCTTGGCAATAGGGATCCTGGTTGGAATCCCAATCTGGGTGGCATTTTCATGTTCTCCCCGTGTCTACATGGGTTCTCTCTAGGTTCTCCGGTTTCCTCCCTCAATTCAAGGTGGTTTGGCTGCTCTAAAATGCCCTTATATAGCGCAAGTTCCTGTGTGAGTGAGTCTAGTGATAGAGACACACATTAAAATACTTAATATAGTATTTTAATATTAAATGGATTATAATAAGGGCAGCACGGTGGCTTAGTGGTTAGCATGTTCGCCTCTCAGCGCTAGGGATTCCCGGTTCGAATCCCCATCTGGGTGGAGTTTCCATGTTCTCCCTGTGTCCGCGTGGGTTTCCTCCGGGTTCTCCGGTTTCCACCCACAGTCCAAAAACATGGATCAAGTTAATTGAATTCTCCTAATTGCCCCATATAGAGTCTGTCTGTGTGAGTGAGTGTGTGCCCAGCGATAGATTGGCGCCCTGTGCCCTGTCCTGGGTCTATCTGCCCAGCGCCCAAAACGTTCTCCCCTGGATGGGCATGGGGAACCCCCCCGCAACCCTAGTAGAGGATAGAGCAGAAGATAATGGATGAGATGAGGTTTGAATCAATGACACTCTTAATATTATGTCAAAACCAACAAAGTCTCATGTTTTATTAATTATAAAACAGACGTGACCTCATCACATAGTGTTTGTAATAAACGAGTATCTGACTGATCTGAGAACCTTCTTTCCTGTACACTGCGACCCTACTAGAGGATGAAGCGGGAGATAATGAATGAATGATTATAATAAAACATGTTAACAACACTGTTTTTAATGTGAAAACTATTTCGATTTCTTTGTATTCCTTTGGTGGCTTTGTGTTTAGCACATTCTTTTCTTGGCAATAGGGATTCCTGTTTAAATCCTGATCTTAGTTTTTTATTTCCCATGTACGCATGTTTCTCCGGTTTCCTCCTACCCTTCAAGGTGGTTTGACTGCTCTAAATTGCCCCCATATAGCGCAAGAGTCTGTGTGAGTGAGTGTGTGTCCAGCGATAGATTGGGTGTATCTGCCCAATGCCCGAAACAATGTCCCTTGGATGGGCATGAGGAACCCAACCACAACAATAGTACAGGGTTAAGCTGAAGATAATGGATGGATAGATGTTTGTGTGTGCGATCCATCGCATCCTCTTAAGAATCTGTGAATGTAATCTCAGCACTTTAAAACAAACCAGAAAAAAACCATTTGCTCCAAAAGTGTTCCGTCTCGTGTTTCTTGGAGAGCTAACCAAGTTTTTGTTTGGATTTCAATAAGGACAGGCTTTCCACACTGGCAGCTTTGTTGAATGTGATGAATATTTTGTTTACTGCTTATATTCTGTGGGATTCCAGAGAACGGGTCAGCAAGCCTACCAGATGCTAATTATGTCATTTCTGGAGAGAAAAGCATTGGAGGCAGATGAAAGAAGGTGATGGGCAACAAGGGTGGGAGTGAGATTTGTAAACGTGCCCCTGTACTGTTTAACTCACCTTGTTTGATATTCTCTTAGGCAATTGTTGCCTATTGTAATATTGCTTCAGTTACTTGGGAATTGCACAAATTCACTGCACCACACAGCAACCTTAACCCGGTCCCACACCTCATATGAAAAGCCCACAGGATGTTCTAACTAAATTCTACATGCAACAGATTAGGTGGAATTTACATGTTTAATAATGGTGAGTCTGGTCCTCTGTGCGTATTAAAAATACACACACACACACACACACACACACACACAAATACACAGGTATATAAGTGTGTGGGTGCACACATCCTTAATATGCCGTGGTGATCCGTGCACATGTACTAAAAAATCTAAAATTCTTATTAAAGTGCAAAATTAAATATACAACTTATATTATGTATTAAAAAACGTTTTTTAATTTAGTAAGTTTACATAAAACAAAGTTAAAATGTATTTTTTAAGTAAAACACAAATTACAATTAAGTCCATTCTTTGAAATGTTTGAATAATATATTAAATAAAATATATAATAAATAAGGCGGCATGAGGGCTTCGTGGTTAGCACGTTCTCCTCTCAGCACTAGGGATTCCCGGTTCGAATCCCATTCTGGGTGGAGTTTCCATGTTCTCCCTGTGTCCGTGTGGGTTTCCTCCGGGTTCTCTGGTTTCCTCCCACAGTCCAAAAACATGGATCAAGTCAACTGAGTTCTCCAAATTGCCCCATATAGAGTGTGTTTATGTGAGTGAGTGTGTGCCCAGTGATAGATTGGAGCCCTGTCCTGGGTGTATCTGCCCAGCACCCGAGACATCCTCCCCTGGATGGGCATGGGGACCCCCACCGTGAACCTAATAGAGGATAAAGCGGAAGATAATAAATGAATGAATATAATAAATAATAAATTTGTTTGCACCCCTGTGTGTGTATACATATATATTCACCCCAAATTATTAAGTACTTAATATAGTATATTTAAAAATTAAATTGATTGTAATAAAACATGTTAACAGCACTGTTTTTCTTGAATAATTTTATGTTCTGCATTTTCTTTTCGGGGTTACTATGGGGGGGGGGGGTCGATGCTCAGCGTGTTGTGCTATAATTCTAGGCCTTCTATGTGCTGAATGACCAGGTGATCTAATCAATAGATCATTTTGCGCTCTTTATATTCAGATGATAAGTTATCATCAGGCTCAAATTGGGAAGGAGTGGGTCAGCGAGAGGACTAGCTGGAAAATAGACCCAGGTATCTGCCACTGTTGGGCTCCTGCCGATCTGCTTGCACAGTGTAACAAGTTGTACCACTTTTTTTTAGTACTTTTTTAAGTGTCTGCAAAATTCTGCAAGTATCAAAGTGCATTCTTTAGTATTCTTAATTATTAAGCACTCTTAGGTGGTTTGCAGGGTTGGGGTTAACGAGCGTATTAGCAGCTGTATCTACATGATATTAGGCATGAGGCTAAAAACGGCTTGATTCATATTAGTGAAGACCTTTCCTACTGACACGCTGAAATTATATGACGTGCTGCGTCAGCATCCATAAGCTTCTATTGCTCAATGTTGGAGGATGAAATGTGGTCCGTTTGATGAATTTGGCAACCCTTCCGATCATGGCAGTAAATTTCCCTCTCGATGGGAAGCAGTGGAAACTTTTTCTCCCGCTGCTGGTCATTTTTTTAATCTGTTGGGAGTAAAAAACAGGGGGCAGAAATCTAGAGATGGGACATTTTTCAGCTTCACATTTACGGTTTTGCAGCTTGGACTGATCCTTGGGGAAAAGGCTGTGCTGAACTTTAGCTCTAATTTACAAGCCTCTTCCTCCAGGATTTCCTCTCTAATCCACTTTTTTACCACCGCATCTGTACTCAATATACGTTCTCATGAAATGCGAAAGATTGAGAGGAGAGGGGTGAAACAGAGGGGAAGTGAGAGAGATGAGAGTGTCAGGTGCGGGGGAAAGGCGGGGGGGGGGGTTGTTTCTTTAAAACCAACCAGACATAGCAAGCATTTGTAAATTCAAATGAACTGTTGAAGACCTAATCAAAATAAATATGGCTGGCATCACTCACCCTCATCTTCTCGACATGCGGCGCTGATGGAGAACGAGATCAATAAGTAATTTACATTTTTTTTGTGGTTCATTTTCCCAGGTGTAACTCTGTTCTGGATGCTGTAATAGTATTGTTATTTCTAAATAGATGATGATGATGACGATGATGATGATTATGGCAGAAATGCAATACCAGACCCGACATGTCTGCCTGAAAAAAAGAAAAAAAAACAGGTTCTGAATCTAATGTACAATTTCTGAGCATTGAAATCATCAGCGATGGAGCTGCGTTCATTTAGATGCTATGAAATTCAGTTTCTAGAAAACAACAAAGCAGAACAGAGAACAGGGACAGAACACAGACAGGCCATGTGAAATATACACACTCACCGGCCATTTTATTAGATACATCTACTAAGATCTGCACTTGGCACGATGGCTTAGTAGTTAGCACAATCTTCTCTCAGCGCTGGGGTGGAGTTTCCATGTTCTACCCATGTCCGCTTGGGTTTATTTCGGGTTCGCCGGTTTCCTCCCACAGTGGTTCAAAAAATGGTTCAAGGTCAATTGAATTCTCCAAATTGCCCCGTATAGAGTGTGTGTATGTTTGAGTGAGTGTGTGCCCAGCGATAGATTGGTGCCCTGTCCTGGGTGTATCTTCCCAACGCCCAAAACGCTCTCCCCTGAATAGGCATGGGGGAACCCCCCTGCGACTCAGTACAGAATAAAGCAGAAGATAATGGATGGATGGATGGAGATCTGCACTTACTGTCTGTTTTTTTAGTTCCACTGATCATATAGATGGTCTTTGTAGTTCTACGTTTACATTCTGTAGTCCATCTGTGCTTTTTAGTCCACTTTAGTATGTTCTCCGATGATCAGGACCCCCACAGAGGAGATATTAGAGCAGAACATGAGTATCATCAGTGCCAGCGTTTGATTGGCTGGCTTGGTAAATCGTCTCTACGTGTTAATGATTGTGGATTATTGGATTTGTGATACCCTTGAGACTGGTGGAGACTGGTGCTCTGTCCAATTTCACTATCCAGCTTTAGAATTCGGCTCCAAAATTAATGATGATGTACAACGCCCTTGTGGTTAATTCTCTTAACCTCATACTCCATAATACATCATTTTAACTACAGTGTGAGGAAGCAAAGTTGGAAAAAAAGCTTTTTACAAAAAGCCACGTCGCTGTCACTGAGGGCTGGGTGTCAATAAAGTAATCACTTTAAGCTTTACTTGGATTAAGTCAAATAAAGCAGGCCACTGTTTGGTTTGGTTTATTTAGGAGTTTTATGGCAAAACAGCATCACTGTTTATTTCCAAACAGTTACTTCATTCGTTCATTCATTATCTTCCGCTTTATCCTCTACTACGGTCGCTGGGGGGTTCCTTATGCCCATCCAGGGAAGAACGTTTTGGGCGCTGGGCAGATACACCGAGTGCCAATCTATTGCTGGGCACACACTCACTCACACAGACACACACACACTATATGAGGCAATTTGGAGAATTCTATTAACCTTGATCCATTTTTGGACTGTGGGAGGAAACCGGAGAACCCGGAGGAAACCCATGTGGACACGAGGAGAACATGGAAACTCAGAATCTTCACCCAGATTGGGATTGGAACATGGAATCTGCAGCACTGAGAGGAGAACTTACTAAACACTAAGCTGCCGTGCCGCCTTGATAACCACAGAATTTGGTGATATCTGAAGTAAATAAAGACTTATTTAAGTTTTGATTTTTGTCTCTGAACTGCAGGGAAGTGAAAGTATGAAATAGCATTAAAGGTGAAGTAGAGGTGGAAATTGAGTTTGTATTGAGTTTGTTCCATTAGTGTGTATAGTGTAGTGTTAATAAGCGCTGAGCCGTTCCTCATGTTAAAGAATAAGGCTTCACCTGTTGTCCATGCAGAATGATGTGTTGCTGCTGCAGTTCAAGTGCATTCTTTAACTTTGTGGGAGGCTTCAGAAGCTTATTCAGTCATCCATCACTTTTGATTTTACTGTATTATGATTGAGGTGAACAGTTCATAAAGTCGAGCTGTAGAGGTGACAGGGCAAATTCCTTCAGTCAGCATCATGTGGGAGGTTCAGTGAAGGAACGATGTAAATAAGTCAAACATGATTTAACCGACATAAATTAGGAGGTGGCTGTAAAAAGGTCAAATGCCAGAAGATCTCTACATCTACTGTTAGTGCAGGAAAGCAGGAGGTTGGAGAAAGAACAGAAGGTGTCATAAACCTGCCCTTATGTTTGGGATGCAATGGGGTGCAATGGGTAGCTCGCTCTGGGGAGTTTGTATGTTCTCTTCCGTTTTTCTTCTGAAGATCATTGTTATCTTCCATTAAACAAAATCATGCTGGAATGTAAAGTGTAAATATTAAATTGTTTAATTATGAATGTATATGCATCTGCTCAGATTTTTAGGATTAAAGCGGCGGTGGTTAGTGGTTTGCATGTTCACCTCTCTGTACAGTGGAGACAGAATAAATCCCAATCCTCGTGTCTCCATGGGTTTTCTTCAGGTTCTCCCACAGTCCAAAAACATAGAATTTACCCTGCCCCATATAGTGTGCTTGTGTGTGTGTTAGGAAGTGTACCCAGTGATGGATTGGCATCCTGTCCTGGGTGTATCTGCCCAGCGCCCAAAATCTTCCCCCCTGGACCCTGGATGCACATAGGGAACCCCCCCCCCACGACCCAAGTAGAGGATAAAGCAGAATGAGTGAGCAATGACATAGCTGATATACTGTACACACACACACACACACACACACACACACACACACAAAACTTGTGTGTGTACACAGGTCTTGTCTAATTCATCAGTTCCACTTCCTCCACGCCACTTCCCAATGTTTTAAAACATTTTCTATTAAAAGGACACACGTCGTCCTATGCTTTTGACATTTACATCAGTAAAACGTTGCTGTATTGCGTGGTGTTTGCAAGCTTTCTACTATATGACTAATTTTATCCTGATTTTTCCTTCACCTTCAAAATCAAATGTGATGGATGGAGGCAGTTTCATTCAGCTTGGCTACAAGCCACGCCTACAAACCATCAATGAGATAATACAAGCAGTACGTTTTCGTTTCCTGCCACGTTCACCAAGTTCTGAAAATGCAACACTGCCGCAGTTCTGACCAAAACCTTAAATAATTCCAAAAACGGAAAGTGAAGATTGCTGGGGGAGCACAGTGTCATTTCTCTGGTTCTGGAGACTGTCATTAGAGAATCTTTATCTTTAGGGATACGCAGTGGTCTATGAGTGTTTATAGACATCGGTTATAGCGTTGGTGGCTCAGTGGTTTAAAGTCTGGCACAGAAACACCCATCACTGCAAATCTGTCACAGTTGGGTCCTCGAGTAGAGGCAAAGCTTCTTTTGAATATATCTCCCCCCGTGGGGTGTGGCCGTCTCGAATTGAGGGGACGTCAGGAACTGAAAACAACCTCTTCAGACGTGAAGAGGTTGTTTTCAGTCAGCAGTGCACCTGGGTTTTCCATCACCAAGATGGCAACACACCAGAAATGTGTCTGACATCAACAGTCAGACGTTCATCACTATTTTGTCAGTGAATTTCAGTGTATCTCCTTAGAAGTATTGGACATTTCCTGATATCTGTGCTGTTGAAATAGCAATCCACCAAAGTCAGAGCGCACCTATTGCTTAAAAGGAATGGCATATGACAAGCTGATTGGTTTAATACACGTTACGCTCAAAACACACCCAGAAATAATTACGAAAATTAGTACATGTGCATTTTCTAGATGGCAAAGCGTAGATTTTTAGTCATTCTGATGGCAAAGCCACACCGACACGCCCTAAATCAAGCTCTGTGTTGAGCGGCTGCCAGCGTGTTAATGTAGGACCCTAAGTTTGTAAATAAAGAGGTATATGCAAGAGACAACTTTTAATTTATACGTTTATTGATCAGTCAGGAGGGATTTTCTGAGGCAATGGATGTGTTACTGAAATGTTAGCATGAATTGTAAATGACAGTCATGGCTTCATGCTGCTTTAGTATAGCTCTGTGTGAAAAGTAGCACATTTTGGAATCTTTTTTTAAGCGCAATCTCTGTCAAACAGAAATCATTTCCCAATGTTTTTAAACAGTTTCTATTAAAAGGATAAATATGGTTTTGTACTTTTGACATTTACTTCAGTAAAATGACAATTTTACAAAAAAAATCTCTATGACAATTTTTATTGTCGCTCTAAATCAAGCTGCGTGTTGTGCCAGTGTCAGCTCATCTATCCATCCATTATCTTCCTCTTTATTTTCTACTAGGGTCGTGGGGGGGTTCCCCATGCCCATCCAGGGGAAAATATTTCGGACGCTGGGCGGATACACCCAGGACAGGGCGCCAATCAATCACTGGACTCACACTCACTCACACAAACACACTCTATATGGGGCAATTTGGAGAATTCAATTGACCTTAATCCATGTTTTGGACTGTGGGAGGAAACCCACGCGGACACAGGGAGAACATGGAAACTCCACTCAGATTGGGATTCGAACTGGGAATCCCTAGTGCTGAGAGGAGAACGTGCTAACCACTAAGCCACCGTGCCGCCCATCAGCCTAAAGATTGCTAAACATGGGCCTAAGTTGCGAAGCGAAGAGTTTAATCTAATAAAGTGGCCAGTGAGCTTATAGCACTCAGCGTATGTTCCTACTTCTTTTTACTCAACAGGAGTAGAATTTGGACAGAATTCTGAGTAAAGCGGTTACAGACGACGACTTTTAATTTTAAGGTTCATTAAGTAAATATGGATCAGTCGGGAGGGGGGGGGGTTGGGCAGGTTGTCTTTGGGTATGAATCTGTTACGAAATGTTAGCATACGTTGTAAAATGATAGAAAGTCGTGGCTTTATGTTCCTTTAGTATTGCTCTGTGTTAAAAGTACCACATTTCGTGGTTCGGGATCTTTTTTTTAACTGCAATCTCTCTGTCAAAAAGACTATAATTTTGAAATGTTGTCACATTCTGTCAGTTCTTTGATTCTTTTCACTTTTTAATTATAATAACCATGCTCAAAAGTTCCGTCTGCCACCCACCAGTGCTGCTAGAGTGTTTTTAGGTGCCACTGCATTGCTAAAAGATCCTGGAAGACTGTGACACACTGCCATTGCTTGTCTTTTTAATTAATCTTAACAAAGCACTGAAGCGCCTCAGCTTAAATCTCTGTGGGCTGACAGCAAAGTCAACAACACAGCGGCTTTCCTTCCACAGCGCCGCCCTTCATTTTTAATTCAGCACCTGTCACTTTTTAAAAAATGCCTGTATCAGAGCAGAATCTGCTGTAATTTGACTTATTTTAAGAAAAATTTAGTAGAACGTACCAAAAGTTTCTGAAATTCTACATTAACGGTCCAAAGTTTGAACGCACCCCCTTTATACCTAACTTATTGTCCCACGATCCTAGTAGAGTATTAAAAGTGTATTGTTTTTGAATAAAATAGATTTTTAATTTTTAAGTTTCTAGTCCTTAGAAGCGTTTTCGGCAACACTTTACCTAAATCCAGTATTTATTATTATTATTAACACATTTATAATGCTTTATAATACTTGTCATAAGTCTGTCCATAGTTGTACATAACCACACTCATAAAGTGTTATAAGAACATGCCCTAAGTCTTTGTAACACAAAGTGTCATAATGCATTATAAATTATAGATTTGAACTGTTCATTAACTCATTATATAGACCAGCTACATAAAGCCTTATAACAACATTTGTGTTTAACAAATGCTTTTCCTAAAAATGACTTGGTGCTCATAACTGTTTTTAAAAGTTTATTAGCTCTCTACAGACATAAAGTAAAGTTTAAGTGAAGTCTAATTATCTTGGTTTAAGTAAGAATCCAGTCCACAGATCCCAAGAATCAAAAGTTGAAATAAGTTCAGTTTATAATGCATTATGTCACTTTTGGGCCTTATGTCAAATTGTTATAATAATTTAGGACTATGATTATGAAAATCTACTGTATGTACACTAACAAAGGCTCATGACAAATATTATAGAACATTATAAATACTTTATAAAGCTTTATAAATGCACTTTTAATGCATTATAAATACTGGATTCATAGAAAGTACCACTTTTTATCTTTTTTTTTTTTTTTTTTTTTAATCTTAAGATAAATTTAGTCACAGTATTGGTAGATAATTTTTCTTGATACATCTACATTTTTTCTTGCTTGGTGTTTATTTTTCTTATTTTTTGATATGGCTCGTTTGCAGTGAATAAGATGAGGCCTGTCCCGGTAACTGTGGCCGGGTTTAGATGAACCTTCAAAAGAGACACAGCATTAGTCATTCAGTATTTGGCATAGAACCATAAACATTATGACACTATGATGCTTCACTGATTTACCTGCTGTTCATTTCTGCATATTAAAATAAAAAGATGTCTTGCATTCCCTTAAATACTAAGTTCTGGATTTACACTTCTGGCTGATTGTTATGTAAATGCACATGGAATAGGGAATAGATTATTAGTGTATTATAAATCATTGGCGTGGTTTACTTCACACGCTTGTTTTTGAGAGCGATGATGATGAAGATGCGACTACCATATACCACTGTAAACCGATCTGGACAGGATGACCTACTGTTGAATAAATCATTGAGGTCTAATTGAGGTTTGATGCTGAAATCGGACTTGTTTCTCTCTGTGACAAATGTGAGCTAATTTAGTTTATTAGCAATTATCCCGCTGGCATGATGCTGTGTAATTGTGGGGGGACTTGGGGGAGTTGCGCATTTGCATATTTAGGCATCACACATGGATTCGGGAAGTTTTAATGAGGGTGAAGATATAAAGATATAACGATGAACCTAAGCCAGTTTTTATTAATAGATGCATAGATTTATAAAGTCGACATTTTTCTCAGCACGTTTCATTTTTAATGAACTTCTGATAAGAAATAGATGATGATCTTTATGATCATGATGACGGGTACATACAGTTTGGACACGCCCCATTTTTGTTCAACTTATTGTTCTCAGTTGTACTTACAGTAAAGATGGACTTTGAAGTTCCAGACTGTAGTCATTTTGTCTGTGTTCTACAGTACATCCTCTGTACGTCCCCTTTACTCTGTTCTAATAATCAGGACCCCAATAGTACCACCACAAATTTTGTATTATTTGGTTGGTGCATTATTCCTATCCCAGCAGTGTCACTGAGGTGCACCGCTGCACTAAAACCTCCTCACCGCATCAGTGTCACTGCAGAACTGACATTAAACAATCCACCACCCAAATGATACCTGTTCTGTGATGGTTCTGACTCTCAGCGAACAGAGAACCAACATGGTACTACACATGGACTACAGTCTGTAATTGTAAAACTACTCATATAGGGCAAGGTAACTCAATGGTTAGGGTGTTGGGCTGTCAATCTGAAGGTTGGGGGTTCAAATCCCAGGTCCACTGAAGTTACCAATGTGGCTCCTCGAGCAAGACCCTTAACCCTCATTGCTCCAGGGATGTTGTGATGAACCCTGTGCTCAGCTTGTAAGTCACTTTGGATAAAAGCGTCCAATAAATAACCAAATGTAATATAATGTAATCTTTTTCATTCATTTATTATCTTCCGCTTTATCCTATATTAGGGTCAGGGGGGGTTCCCCCATGCCCATCCAGGAGAGAACGTTTCGGGCACTGGGCAGATACACAGGGTGCCAATCTATCGCTGGGCACACACTCACTCACACAAACACGCACGCATACACACTCTATATGGGGCAATTTGGAGAACTCAATTAACTTCATCCATGTTTTTGAACTGTGGGAGGTAACCGGAGAACCTGGAGGAAACCCACGAGGACACGGGGAGAACATGGAAACTCCACCCAGATGGGGATTTGAACCGGGAATCCCTAGTGCTGGGAGGCGAACGTGCTAACCACCAAGCCACCGTGCCGCCGTAAATATAATCTATATGATGTATATAATTGGAGGAACTAGAGAATGGAGCAAGAAGGGGGCGTGAATAAACTTTGGACTGTTAAAGCAGTGTAATTCCGTACATTATGCCACATAAAGCAGTAAGGTCATTAACGCAGGTTCCATTAACACTTGTCGTCCGTGATGAAGTTTAGATTCTGCAGATTGGAGCTTCCTCTCTTCTAAAACCCGCTCTAGGCTTTTTACCTGGGTTTGTGTTCAGCTGAGTGTTTTAGTGCTTTTCACACTGAAAATCTGCTCTCTTGCTGGCTGTCGTCTTCCCCTCATTAACATCTCATGGTCAGGTGGTGAAAACGGAGCCGAGGACCTATTACAGATGTGAGACTTAATACTTCAACACGGTGAGGCCCCGGAGACTTTATTACACGATAACGGACTGAAATCACTGAAGACTCTGATTAAACTGTAACGCTGCATTACAGCAGGAAATGATATTTGCTTTAGCAGCTCTGGATTTATCTCTACGGCCTGATTTATACTCACATACATACAGATGCATCGCATCCTCTCATGTGCATCCCTGACTCTAATGGAATATCACTACAGTTAACAGCAGAGTTAGTCATTAGAATTAATTCAAAGTTTTAAAACCATTCATCGCTCACTAACATTTTAATGAGTTTGCAAGCACTCTGAACCATAAGTGTATTAGAAATGCTACTAAATACTACGACACTTTATCCTTTACTAAGGTCAAGGGGTGTGTTTGCCCTCATGCCCATCCAGGGGTAAATGTTTTGGTTCTGGCAGATACACCCAGGACAGGGCGCCAATCTATCGCTGGGCACACACAGACGCACACTTACTTACATCACATAGGGGCAATTTGAAAGGGGCAATTTAGAGCAGCCTATTTACTTTGAGTACATGTTATTGTACTGTGGAAGGAAACTGGAGAACCCATAAAAATCCATCCCAAATACGGGGAGAACATGGAAACTTCACCCAGATCGGCATTCGAACCTGGATCCCCAATGCCAGGAGGCAAATGTGCTAACCACTAAGCCACCGTGTCACCCGATACAACTATCTATAATAATATTGATCATTATCATAATACAGGGTGGGTGGCATGTTCTCCTCTCAGCACTAGGGATTCCGGGTTCGAATCCCAATCTGGATGGAGTTTCCATGTTCTTCCCGTGTCCGCATGGGTTTTCACCAGGTTCCCGGTTTCCTCCCACAGTCCAAAAACATGGATCAAGGTGAATAGAATTCTCTAAATTGCCCGATATAGACCCTAGTAGAGGATAAAGTGGAAGATGATGGATGGATGGATGGATGGATGGATAATACAGGGCAGCACTGTGGCTGTGGTTAGCACGTTTGCCTTTCAGTGCTGGGGAATCTCAGGTTCGAATCCCAATCTGCGAGGAGTATACAACACTGTCATGTGTAATTAAAGGGACAAAAAACTATGAAACAAAAACCATAACCGTCTCTGGGTCGGGTCTCTGCACTTGCTTTGCTATATTCTGAACACAGTGCTTATTAGACTCACTGTCCGCTCGAACCAGTCTGGCCTCCTCTGTTGATCCGTCTCATCAATAAGTTGCTTCCAAGCAACACGAAAAAAAAGTTAGAGGCCAAACAACAAAGAAAAAGAAAAAAGAATAACGTTTGCCGGAAATATACCATGAACTACAATGTCCATATAATGTTCTGCGTTCCACACTAAGATAGCTGGGCTTGCTTCTGGGAAATAATGAGAGCTGTAAAGAGACAAACAGCTAGCTTTGCATGTCACAAACAAACAAAAAGATTCAATAATAATGATAATAAATGAGGGCGGCACAGTGGCTTAGTGGATAGCATGTTCTCCTCTCAGTGCTGGAGATGGATCAAGGTCAATTGATTTTTCCCAAATTGTCCCATGTAAAGTGTGTCTGTGTGAGTGAGTGTGTGCCCAGCGATAGATTGCTGTCCTGTCCTGGGTATTTGCCCAGCGCCCGAAACATTCTCCTCTGGATGGGCATGGGAAACCCCCCGAGACCCTAGTAGAGGATAAAGTGGAAGATAATGGATGGATGGATAATAAACGGTTGCTTAGTGGTTAGCACGTTCGCCTCTCAGCACTAGGGATTACCGGTTCGAATCCCAATCTGGGTGAGTTTCCATGTTCTCCCCGTGTCCGCGTGGGTTTCCTCCGGGTTCTCCGGTTTCCTTCCACAGTCCAAAGACATGGATCAAGGTCAATTGAATTATTTAAATTACTCCATATAGAGTGTGTCTGTGTGAGTGAGTGTGTGCCCAATGATAGATTGCCGTCCTGTCCTGGGTGTATCTGCCCTGCGCCTGAAACCTACTCCCATGGATGGGCATGTGGAACCCCATATAGTAGAATATAGTAGAGGATATCCTTAATGCTGAGAGGTGAACATGCTAACCACTAAGCCACCGTGTCACCTCATTTGATTGTTATGTAGCTTTTATTTATAGCTCTGCTCTGTTCTTGACGTTTAGAGCGTAGGTCATCTTAAATGAGTATCAGAATCATCAATACACGACGCGTATGGACATCCAACCGAACACTTGATTAAGGACAGACCGCATGCATGATTGGCTGTGACGTGGATAAATAATGGGCATCTCCTAGTGTAAGTAAATGCCGTTTTTCTGTAATTATGTTTGTGCCGCTTCGTGTTTGCTGGTAGACTTCTGGAAACGAGAGCTAATGCACATGAGCAACTCAATTAGTGACCCAAGAGCCTTTAAACAAAGACTACCGTGTCACATTTAATGAATATTCATGCTGAGACATTTCATTATGAATATAATTAGAAAGCAGAGACCCTGAAATAGAGTTGGTGTTTACTGGTGCCATCAATTACCATCGAGCTGGGCAGTAACATTTGAAAATTGCTTTAGCATTGTGAAGCCTTCAAGTCAAAACTTGAATGGGTACTTTTTGCTATTAGATCAGGCGTCCATTAGTGCAAAAAATAATGCTTCCATGGTAAATGGCTGTCATTTAGTGTGGTGAATGCGTTTGACAGTCAGCAAATGATGATGGCCACCATTAGTCAGGACGACAATGACAAAATGGGAAAAAAGACAGGAGAACGCTTTCACTCCTTACATCTAGAGAACTTACAAACGGCTTTATCTCTGGCAGACGTGAGGACGCCACCGCACCGCATGTCCCTGTGAGTTTTGTTTAAATCGCTTTAGAATCTGCCCTTTTTGTCGTGGACTGATTGAGAGGAGGAAAAAAGCGGCGGACTTCCTGCACTTCAGCCCAGATGAAAAAGCTGCGAATCATATCTCCACAATCAGCGCCGGCTTCCACAGCCGAGATGAAAAATGGTACTTCAAATATAAAAGCCTATACGCACCGTCATTAAAATGTTGAAAGTTACCTGGAAAAAGGAATTTCAGCATTTTGCAGTTTCAGAGTCGTGAGTTTTCATATACAGATGATTCGATCTGATTTGAAAATTCGGCAGCTCGTTTGGGATTGTATCGGGAAAATGATTACTTTGCATTAAATCAGCTAAATCATCAGACACGGCGTGAAGAAGACTTAGAGGAATGCTGCGCTAAGCTAAACTTTTCAAAAAAGCTCCGAAAGTTGCTTATTTTTCAGAAGTAGAGGGTAATTTGGTAACACTTTCTATGAATTTGGGATTTATTCGCCATTATAAGCACATTTCTAAAGCTTTATAACTTACTAACTCCCTCGGCCTGTGATGCTGTTTGGTGCAAACGGTGAAAACAATAAATTACGTGAAATTGGTTGCCTCTTTTTTTCAAAGAAGAAACCGCGGAGCTTGATTTAAGGCGTGTCAGTGTGTCCTTGCTGTCAGAACGATGGGAAATGTAGACCTTGTGTGGTGCCAAAAGCACAAAAGACATGGGTGTGTTATCAGCATCATATGCAATTAACTACAGGTAGCGCTCTGACTTTGGTGGATTGCTATTTAAGTTACCTGGACTCAATGTGCTGCTCCATCATATTCTTCATTTGAGTGTGAATGGAGAACCCACAGTATAGTCTAGACTATGTGCATTCTCTGTGCAAATGCAGTCAGATTTAATATTGTTCAGTTCTATTTAGTGTTCTATTTTGACCAATGTCTAGCTGTTAACGTCTTGAGAGGTTGTTTTTAGTCACCGGGGCACCTGGGTTTTTCCGTCACTAAGATATCAACATGCCAGAAATAAACCTGAACACACCTCGTTTTGAGACAGCCACGCCCATCGGGGAGATATATTCACAGGCAGCGTTGCTATTTAAATGGACCGTCGGCAGATTAGTGTATGATAGCTGTGAGTTCATGTTTAGTGTGTTGTTTGTATGAAACAGCAAAACCTTGTCTATGACATTCATTCATTCATTATCTTCCGCTTTATCCTGTATTAGGGTCGCGGGAGGGGTTTCCCATGCCCATCCAGTGGGGGCGTTTCGGGCACTGGGCAGATACACCCAGGACAGGGCGCCAATCTATCGCTGGGCACACACTCACTCACACAGATCGCATGCGTACACACTCTAAATGGGGCAATTTGGGGAACTCAATTGACTTGATCCATGTTTTTGGACTGTGGGAGGAAACCAGAGAACCCAGAGGAAACCATGCAGACACGGGGAGAACATGGAAACTCCACCCAGATGGGGATTCGAACCGGGAGTACCTAGTTCTGAGAGGCGAACATGCTAACCACTAAGATGGCCTTTCTATAACATAATACAAAAAAATACAATTCATACTTTGCACTTTTCACTTTTTCGGATATGAGAGAACCAATTTGCTTTCATGTGCGAATAGATTGTACATGTTACTCGTCATTTATTTTCCTAATGAGCTAAGAATTTAATTGAACTAGGAAGACATTTTCACCCGTGATTTACAGGCTTCTTTTACTGTTGGTACAGCTTTTATTATTCATATGGAAAATAAAGTTACAACGTTCCTGTGACGCTACTGCAATGTGACAGATTCCCAAGTGCACTAAATTAAGTTTGCTTTATGTTTGTGTGTTTATTATCAGCAGCTTCGTAAAATGCAAATAAATTAGAAAACTTTCTGTGTTATTTTAAAAACCTTATTGCAGGCGGTGGTTAGCATGTTCTCCTCCTAGCATTAATAGCACGGAAGATAATGGATTAATAGATGGACTTCATTCCAAATTTAGAAAATTGTGTGTTTTGTTTGACTTTCATTTACTTGCTCCACTTTTAATTGGTACTGTAGATGCCGTCTGTTGATGATTAATTCACCTCGCAAATGTAATAGGACTGAACGTTAAAAATAAAAACATGGTTCTAAGGGTGTGTTCATACTTAACCCCTTTCCAGTAAATTACACATCTGTGTTTGTGCATGAAATATATATTAAAGATGTTCCGTTTGCGTCTTTATTCCTTTCTCAGAAGCAGAACCTGACCTTTCAGTCTTCTCAATGTTTATGAGCTCTCTTGTGACAATTTGAAGTTTAGTGGGAAACATTAAATGCCCTGATTACACTGTTGTCTGATGTTAAAAGTTTAAGTATGGAAGTCTAAACCGAGGTTTAAGCTTTATAAGAGTTAATTACAAGTTCTAAAAAAAATGCTTTGCTCAGACTTATAAAGATTTGCGCTGTAGGCTCGACATTGTGGAAGGATTTAAGCAGAACTGCCTGTTAATTGACTATGTGACATATAAAGACACAGGCTTGTGGGGAAGCCGAGTGTTTTTCTGAGAACGTTTTAGCAAAGAATAGTTCAGGGTCTCATCTGTTTGTGTGCTGGAGAGGCTTTAGTGCACACAGCGTTAGGAAGGTCAGATTCCCACCCAGTGTCTGTGTGCGGATAAGCTGTTGGATTTTCCCAGGCTGGGATGGTGTACAGGAAAGAAGGTTCTCAGATCAGTCAGATTCTCGTTTCTTACAAACACTATGTGATGGGGTCACGTCTGTTTTATAATTAATAAAACATGACACTTTGTTGGTTTTGACATAATATTAAGAGTGTCATTGATTCAAACCTCATCTCATCCATTATCTTCTGCTTAATCCTCTACTAGGGTTGCGGGGGGGTTCCCCATGCCCATCCAGGGGAGAACTTTTCGGGCGCTGGGCAGATACACCCAGGACAGGGTGCCAACCTATCACTGGGAACACATTCACTCACACAGACACAGTCTATATGGGGCAATTTGAATGTTTTTGGACTGTGTAAGGAAACCGGGGAACCCAGAGGAAACCCACGCGGACACGGGGAGAACATGGAAACTCCACCCAGATTGGGATTCAAACGTGGAATCCCTAGCGCTGAGAGGTGAACGTGCTGAACACTAAGCCACCATGACGCCCCACTCACACACTATACAGGGGAAAATTATATGGGGGCAATTTAAAGCAGCCATTTCGGCTTGAATCCATGTTTTTGGACTGTGGGAGGAAACAATAGAACCCAAAACCCACCCAGATCCATTTTTAAATCCCGATCTGGGTTGACTTTCTATGTTCTCTCTGTGTCCACCATATGGGTTCTCCTCTGTATGGGCATGGGGGAACTCCCCCCCCCCCCCCGCGACCCTAATAGAGGCTCGAGCTGAAAATAATGAAATGAAATGAGACATAATTAATTTTTTATCCATTTCAAAGCCACATACTGCTCCTTCTTTGTCTCACACTTGACCCATAATGGAGGAAGAGTTCCATACATGCCGATAGATGATCATTTTTAAAGATGTCTGTGAACGGAGAGGTATGAATGAAGAAATAAAAAGCATGCATATTTCATGTAGGAGGAAGCCTGCTGTATGTATTTTTATCTCCGTACTCATTCACACTGACACTAATAGCTTTAAACAGCAACACTCGCCTGCTTTGTGCGGCAAGCTTGCCGTTCAGAAAGAATGACCGCAGCAACGATAGTGAAGAATCCGACGCAAAATGTTTTTCCTTGAGGCTCATTCGAAACTTTATTGGCGAATAAATGTCGCCTTCGTGAGGTGCGCAGCATTTTAAACACCATGCGTCGGGACCTGTGTTTACCTAACAGGCGTGAGGAGAACGGTGCTCGTGTGCTGGAAGTTTAAGTTCAAGTTCAAGTAATTTATTTATAAAGCACTTGTTACAATAGTACATCGTCACAAAGCAGCTTTACAAAATGAAAAGCCTTTAAACCCCCAAAGAGCAAGCCGAAGCGACAGTGGCAAGAAAAAACTCCCTGTTATGTTGTTATTTTAAGAAAGAAACCTTGGAAAACTATATGTAAGTCCATTAAGGGGTCCTGCAGGACCGCCAGAGCAATTAACAAAGTTTAACGCCTGAAATCTCGTTTTTCCACGACCCTCTCTTGTATTATGTAAGGCTTTAGGATTTGCTTTTCCCCTTCTTTCCCCCGATGCCCCCCTGAGGTTGACCTGGTTTTGGGCCGATAATCACTTTCTAAATTGTTTTTGGAGATTGTACGGAATTCACAGGCCCCAGCTTCAGATGGCTTGTAAACTCCTGCGCTGGCTGAAACCTGCAGTCTTTCAGATTGCGCTCCAGTTGATTGTAAATGCCGACTGTTGTACGTGTCCAGTTGCTCTGATGGCACTCAACGAAAAGCACCGTGCCGCTGACAGAAATGTTTTCAGTGCTGACCCAGCGCTAGCTAGCAATCTGTATGTAGCACTGCCTCACCGGGGGGCATTTAAGACCCAAAATAGCCAGAGAGATCAGTCAGACGCTGCCTCAGAAGCTAGTCAACTTGAAAATGTGTGCTGTCTGTCCACATAAGATACAGCGAGGACCACACGGTTCTGTTTGGCGAGTTTCCCAAAGTGAATGCAGTTTCTGTTACACCAAATAATCAGCATTGCAAATTAACTTTCCTTATATAGAGAACACAGTATATTTGGGCAACGCAGTGGCATTAGTGGTTTGCACACTCACCTCTCAGCGTTCCAGGTTCGAATCCCAATCTGTGTTGTCTGCTCTGTTTGCAGTTTCCTCTCACGGTCCAAAAACATGGGTTTATGGTGAATCAGCTGCTTTAAATTTAATTTGCCCATATAGTGTGTTTTTGTGGTGGCTAAATGGTTAGCACGTTCGCCTCTCAGCACTAGGGATTCCCGGTTTGATTCCCAATCTGGATGGAGTTTCCATGTTCTCTTCGTGTCCTCATGGGTTTCCTCCAGGATCTCTGGTTTCCTCCCACAGTCAAAAAACCGGGATCAAGTCAATTGAATTCTCCAAATTGCCCCAGAGTGTGTTTGTGTGTTTGTGTGTCTGTGTGTGTGTGTGAATGTGTCTTTGCCCAGCGATAGATGCTAGCAGGCGTCCTGTCCTGGGTGTATCAGCCCAGCGCCCGAAACGTTCTCCCCTGGATGGGCATGGGAACCCCCCCACGACCCTAGTAGAGGATTAGGATAATATATAAATAATATATATAAGAGGGGCGGCATGGGGGCTTAGTGGTTAGCACATTCACCTCTCAGCACTAGGGATTCCCGGTTCGAATCCCCATCTGGGTGAAGTTTCCATGTTCTTCCTGTGTCTGTGTGGGTTTCCTCCGGGTTCTCCGGTTTCCTCTCACAGTCCAAAAACATGGATCAAGTCAATTGAGTTCTCCAAATTGCCCCATGTAGAGTGTGTCTGTGTGTGTGTGTGTGCCCAGCGATAGATTGGTACCCTGTCCTTGGTGTATCTGCCCAGCGCCCGAAACGTTCTCCCCTGGATGGGCATGGGGAACCCCCCGCGACCCCAATATAGGATGAAGCGGAAGATAATGAATGGATGAATATATATAAGATTATATATATATATATATATATATATATATATATATATATATATATATATATTAATGAATGTTATATTGAGAATTCCTACTTATCACCTTTACTGCAGAATTCAGCTTTTTTACAGTGTGTAGGTTCTTCATCATAGTTTTGTCTATACCTCGTGTCAACACCTAATGTTTTCTAAGAGCCTTCATGTTATGTAGACCTGTTTTTGCTCATTTTTTTCTATTTCTCTAATTAAAATAAAAATCCTACACTCGATACACGTCTGCACACATTCTTTTGAATTAGCAATTTGCACCTGTTGTTTCCTCGTTCTTTGATCTCGGCAGACATTTCAGGAAATTTGGGTCTGCGAGGCAGAGAAAAAGCTCCATATCATTAATCTAAAGACACGAGCGTGGGAGAGATTTTTTTTCTGGACAGAAGTGCTTAGTGTTGTGGGGCTTTGCATTCAATAATTAGCGTCGTTGAAATACAACTTGCTTAGCTTTCTTTGATATGCCCCCCCCCCCCCCCGCTCCAGTTCGCATCTTCCAAATTAGAACTGCCTAGTTACATTTACTATTGTGTGTTGAATGGAAATAGAAGAATTGCACCACTTGAAGCAGTTAATCCTATTTGTGCCTCCGGCATTCAGGATTCAGGAAACTAGCTATGCCATGCTAAATTATGCCTTGCTATGCTCAGTTTAAACATATCACTGTATCATTGTTATTTTTTGGAATTAATTAATTAGACTTTTATCCTTAAGTTGTGTTATGTATCTTTTCATTATCCATTATCTTCTGCTTTAACCTCTACTAGTTTCGCGGGGGGCGGTGGGGGGTCTCCAATGCCCATCCAGGGGAGGAAGTTTCAGGTGCTGGACAGATACACCCAGGACAGGGCACAAATCGCTGGGCACACACTCACTCACACAGACACACTCTATATGGGGCAATTTTGAGAATTCAATTGACTTGATCCTTTCCTGGGTGTATATGCACAGCGCCTGAAATGTTCTTCCCTGCATGGGCATGAGAACCCCTCGCAACCCCAACAACAACAAATAAGAAACATTCATTTAAAGCACATAATTGAACATGATATCCACTGTGTGCTTGTGTAAGGAATCTAAATGCACTCTGCGCTTATTTACATTTGATTATTAACATCCTATTGACTTTAAGGAGGCTGGGGGGGGGCGCTGCTGAGGGCCCCAGGTAGTAAAACATCCAGCTCTGCTTTAATGAATGATTTCTTGATTAAAACCTTTTTTTGCCGTGTGTTATAAGAGTTGTGGGAGAGGGATTCGAACCCTAATTCCAATCCAAAGGAGTGGTAGCTCAGTTAAGAAGTGTTAGCTCAGTGGTTAAGATGTTAGACTACAATCTAAAGTTCCTGATCTGGCAGAGACGGAACCGATCTGTTGTTGAATGCCTTGTGAGCTGCTTTAATCCATCCATCTTCCATGAAACGTCTGATGATGCTGGTAAGGGACAGGATCAAATCATCAGATAAGCAGGGAGATGGCACCAAACAGTCTGGCCTCAGGCACAGATTGGACCAGCCACTGTGTAATCTCCTAATCCCATTAATTACTGCATTCTGTCTTTATGAAAAGTGATGTAATCCCTTTAATTGCCTTTATTCTTTTAGGTAAACTATAGGGGAAATTTTGAAAGTAAAATTCTCTTGTTGTCTATAAATTCTATTATTGGTTTATTAATATAGGAAGTTGGTGGCTTAGTGGTTAGCCCGTTCGCCTCTCAGCGCTGGGTGGAGTTTCCATGTTCTCCCCGTGTCCACGTGGGTTTCCTCCGGGTTCTCCGGTTTCCTCCCACAGTCCAAAAACATGAATCAAGGTTAATTCAATTCTCCAAATTGCCCTATTATAGAGTGTGTTTGTGTGAGTGTATGCCCAGCGCTAAATTGGCGCCCTGTCCTGGGTGTATTTGCCCGGCGCCCGAAACGCTCTCTCCTGGATGGGCATGGGGAACACCAACCCCCCCCCCGGAACCCTAATAGAGGATAAAGCAGAAGACATTGGATGGATAGATAATATAGTCGGTGGGTGGCTCTGTGGCGTTGTGGTTTGCATATCTGCCTCTCAGCACTGTGGATTCAGGTCCAAATCCCAATGTGGATGGAATTTCCATGTTCTCCCTGTGTTCCCCACAGTCCAAAAACATGGATTCAAGGTGAATTGGCTGCTTTAGATTGCCCCTTTATAGGGTTTTTGTGAATGAGTGTGTGCCCAGTGATAGATTGGTGCCCTTTCCTGGGTGTATCTACCCAGCACCCAAAACGTACAAATGAGTGCAGGTGAAATAGTGGGTTCATTCATTCATTATCTTCCGCTTTATTCTCTATTAGGGTCGCGGTGGGGTTCCCCATGCCCATCCAGGGGAGAACATCTCGGGCGCTGGGCAGATACACCCAGGACAGGGCACCAATCTATCGCTGGGCACACACTCATTCGCACAAACACGCTCTATAGGAGGCAATTTTGGAGAACTCAATTGACTTGATCCATGTTTTTAGACTGTGGGAGGAAACCGGAGAACCCGGAGGAAACCCACGCGGACACGGGGAGAACATGAAACCCAACCCAGATGGAGATTCGAACTGGAAATCCCCACTGCTGAGAGGCGAACCTGCTAACCACTAAGCCACCGTGCCGCCCGAAATGCTGCGTTGGCTTAATAATAAAAACTCTAACCTCGTTGCCCTTTGCTGGTAAACAATACTAATTAGAGCCAAGAGAAAAAAAAATCTGTTTTCATTATTGCAGAAAGTTGCATCTGTGCAGACGTTTGTCTTTCTCTTTTTTTACCCTGTTAAATTGTGTTTTCTAATTTGTAAATGGACCAGATGTCTGGGAGTGAATCTGTCCGAATCTCCAGAGATGGAAGCGCACTGTCTGCAGAGGCTCAGTGATTTGTCCTCATTACAGACATCACTGGCATTAATAGAGACTGAGGGCTGTGTGTCTAGCCCATAACTCCTACGAGCCTAATGCAAAATAGCATATTTTGCCCAAATGGCTGCGTACGCTGTAATCCCTGGCCCCTGAGTGCAGTTCAAGGGTACGGCTTGTGTGCTGCTGAATGGCGGGTGTGCAGGGATAATGACAGGCTTGGTCCAGACATTTGCTGAGGTGAATTTTCGTGTCTGTTTATATTTGTCGGCTTAATGCCTGATCGTCCTTACACGGCATGTCGGAGCCAAAATAATATTTCAGGAACATCAACCTTGAGCCATCTCTGAATCTTATTGGATTTATAGTCGTATTGGAATTCAGCAGATTTACTGAAAGTGATTTTCATGCTCTTCACTGAAACCATGGAATGTTGTGGGGTTTCAGGCTTTGATACTTTTATATTATGTGTGACTGAGAGAACCACGCCTAGACCTTTTGTGGCCACAGTGTCTGCCTGGTTGTCTAAACCACATCATTTCTTATCGAGCTGGTATGAGTGTGGAATCTCTAAAATCCCTCTTATGAGACAACTGTAAATTACCATCACATAATGAAGCATGGCATGCTTGTCTTGTTTGAGTCAATTTCAATCAAGCTATCAATCTAATCAATAACAATCAATCAGTTAGTTAGGTTAAAGGAAATGTCACACGCTGGGACACAATGAGGACCAGGGACAAGATTTCTTAAGCAGTTTTATCTGTTTTCTTCTGCCTAATCCTTCTGCCGAGTCATGGGGGAAGATGGAGGGGGAGTTGTTCCACATCCCCATCCAGGGGAGAATGTTTCAAATGCTGGACAGATAAACCCAGGACAGGGTGCCAATCTATCTACTCACTTACACGGACACACACTCTTTATAGGGGCATTTTAGAGTAGCCAATTTACCTTGAATTCATGTTTTTGGACTGTAGGAGGAAACTGGAGGAAACCTATATTGACATGGAGAGAACATGGAAACTCCATGTGGTGGTTAGCATTTCCGCTGGGGATCCAGGTTCGAATCCTGCTCTGGGTGGATTTTCCATGTTCTCTATGTGTCCATATGGGTTGTCTCTGGGTTCTTCGGTTTCCTCACACAGTCCAAAAATCTTAAACTTAATGGGAAGTAACTGCTCTAAATTGCCCCATATAGTGTGTGTGTGTGTGTGTGTGTGTGTGTGTGTGTGTGTGTGTGTGTGTACTGTAAGTGTGTGACCAGCGATGGATTGATGTTCTGTCCTGGGTGTATCTGCTCAGCACCCGAAACGTTCTCCCCTGGACCCTGGATGGGCATGAGGAACCCCCACCCCCCGTGAACCTAGTAGAGGATTAAAAAGAAGATAATGAGGTGAGATGAAATGGTTCGAGGCATTTGCAGGCTGCCTTTCTGTCTAAAGACCTGTTACGTGGTCAAAGTACTTTTTGTTTAAAATGTCCTAAAAGTGTCACCGTGCTGAAGTGAACTCTGAACTGCCACCGAGATTAACTTTAACCCAGACTTCACCTCCATGACAATCCACACCACAAAGTCATTCATAAAAAGTCTTACTAATTGCTTTAAATCAGGTCTCAGGCGTTCGGCGCTGCAGCGCTGGCTAATTGAGTTGTTAGGAAGCATTTGTGCAGTTGCAAAAATCAAGTGCTGCGTACTTCTCCTGCAAGGATTATTGCCTCACTAATCAGAAATCCTGAGCTCCCAGAGAACACCGGTGAGCTAACATGGACGACGGGAAGATTATTCTTGACCTGCTATTTTCCTCTCCGAGAAAATTAGCCAGAAATTAGAGAGCACTTCGAACCGGTTCCTTCTGCAATTGAACTCTTGCCCCTGTTTTGACTTGCATGCAGTCTGATTTGCCATTCCGCCAGTCTCGTATCGGTTTCATTGGTCCTCTCGTTTGAGTTGCGGCAGATTGACATGCGAGACTGAGGGACTCTTTAGCTGAGGGACCAGCCAGCCGAAAAGACAGATTCAGACAAACCGATTGTCTATTAAAGCAATAAGAAACGGGAGAGCGTGCATTATTAAGAATAAATCTCTTTCCTTTGATAATACATAATTATATATAATATAATGTCATATCATATGTATTATACAACCTCGAGTGTCTTATTGTTTTTATAAAATAGTAATCATGCACTCAGAGGTGCGCATTGTTATCAGTAATGTCATGGCTAAACAAATGTCTTAGCCAAACAAATTTAAAGATGGTTTTAGGAAGTACCTGTTTTATAATTAATAGTTAAAGCATTTCTCAACTCAACTCATTTTTATTAATAAAGTACTTTAAAAACAATGGCTGCAACAAAGTTCTGTACCGTGTTGAAACTTAAAAATATAAAAACAAGAATACAATACATCAAGTAAAACACTAAAAGGCATTTAAAACCAATATTAAAACTGAGGTAAAATCATGGTGTATTAAAAGCTAGAGAATAAAAATGTGGTTTAAGACCAGATTTAAAAGTGGACAGTGAAGAGGCCTGTCTAATATATAGCAGTAGGTCATTCCAAAGCTTAGGAGCCACAATCGAAATCGAGGTCCGGTCCCCTCTGAGCTTAAGTTTGGACCTCGGTACCTCAGGGAGCAGCTGATCTGAGGCACCGTGCAGGTGGAGCTCAGAGTGGTAAAGCTGGGCGAGTCCATTTAAAAGTTTAAAAACAAATAAAAGAATCTAAAAAACGAATTCTAAAATTTCAATCTTAAGGATGAAACGTTATTCAGTCTTGTTTTTTTTTATAGATGTGATGTGAATCCACCAGTCTCACACTCTCACAAATTAAATGGGAAGTTCAGAAATACCTTTCTTGCTCAATTTTTTTAATTTTTTTTTATTTTTTTTATTTTTTAACTTCAGTCATTTAATTGCACTATGTATATCATATCTTAACTTTTGTGTCAAAATCCCGACTGGTATTTTGTGCTAATCCCCTTGATGGGACTTCTAATCCTGGTTCTAAACCCGTAAAGTATCAGCTTTTGTGCTCGTTTGCCAGACGGCACCTGAATTTAAATGGCTGTCCTTGAGCCCGCTCTTCGGATGACTTCTATGAGTCAGTTATGTGAAGTCTTTAATGCATCTTCACCTGGGTGACTAGCCTGTTAAGACCATCTTTGGATTAGAGTAGTAGAAACAATCCCATACTTCAGTTCCTGTCCAAAGAAATCTGTCAAACCACTTTACCTGTTTTTTTAAACCATGTCTACAGATTTCATGGTCATTTGATTTTTTTCTATTACTCCTGCAGCTTGTATGATAAGAACATGGCATTGTAGATGGTCCCTGAGTCCCAACAGTGACGCTTGAGAATGGTACCACTGGCATTGGGACTCGTTGCTTACTCCTGACTCTCCAGACTCTGCAACCGAAATGGGGCCGAGTTTTAAATTTGGTCACAGGATTATAGTAGCATTAGGCTTTTGTAGGCGGTCACAGCTCTGCAAAAGCAAAATCCTGGCTGATTAGAAACAAAAGCCTTGGTCAACAGTGGGAAAACCGATGCTTAAGCTTAATGGTCAGCCAAGACAGAAAACACCCCACAATATACTCAGTGCTTAGGCTCCTGCCCCCTCTGGCACCTTGCCTCAATAGATGGAAAGGGTTTGTGACAAAGAGAACAAACAGGCATGTAATGCTGCCGTTCCTCCCGATTGACACGGGGGATAGGAATGCACAGGCGGGAGGGAAGCAGGGAGTCTGAGTCCACTGTCAGATTATAGCCATTAGCATGACTGTGGAATGACAAGGAACTGTGCCGACACAATGGCCTTCATTTATCCCCCGCCATTCTTAGTAATATTTCATTCAGTGCCGAGCAAAGAACCCTTAAGCATGCATTGATATCAGCTGTGTGATCCACCATCAGGAGGACTTGCAAAGAATGTCAAAGGTGGTCTGGAGAAATACAGAATCAGCCTCTGAGAACTCATAAACTAAGAATCTTTAAGATGTCGATGTTTACGTGGTCCGAGAGAAGCAACTTGATGCTGATCCTTTATTGCAAGCTAGCCAATGAAGAGCCTCCTACACTGTTGAAAAAATGATTAAAAGCCCAATAGATTTAAGGGGTTCATACCTTGTAATGATGCAATGTTGCGAAATGAAAGCGTGTTCTGTAGGCTGACATGCCATGATCAAAGTGGGACTTCATAACTCTCAACTCGAACCGTATGAAGCCATGACAACTGTCCAAATCCATTTCACACACATTCAGTTTATAACAGACGTTTTATTGAATGCTTTTCTGTGGGTTACTTTGCTGTAACTCTGGCGTTGACATCTCGATATATGGTGGATTTTCTAAACATATATTAATTTTGTCTGAATCTATGACCTGCGTTGCTGGTTACCAACCCAAGACATAGAAACTCATCCTTCTTTTTGCATAAAGTTCCCAACAAATCAGCACCACAGAGTAAGTGGGGGCAGCATGATGGTTCCAGCTAACACCAACCAAGTACTTCTGAAAAAGTGAAGATGAAATGTCTTTATAAGTTTGGATACACTTCGTTACCACTCTCTATTTCCTCCACTTAGATGGACTATGTAGTTTTACAATTACAGACTGTAGTACATCTGTGTTCTATTTGTTGGTTGGTTCTCTATTCTGTATTGGTCAGAACCATCAGAGAATAGATATAATTTAGGTGGTGGATTGTTGTTTCTCAGTTCTGCAGTGACACTGATGTGGTGAGGGGGGTTTAGTGCAGCAGTGCTGCTGTAGTTTCATTTAAACACCTCAGTGACACTGCTGGGATAGGAATAATGCACCAACCAATTAATACCTGCTCTGTGGAGGTACTATTGGGGTCTTGACTATTAGAACAGAGTAAAGGGGACGTACAAAGTATGTACTTTAGAACACAAACAGATGGACTACAGACTGAAATTGTAGAACTACAAAGTCCATCTTAACAGGAATTGGAACTGAGAACATGCTAAGGACATGATTCGCTGCATGGCTGGGTTAAATGTGGAGGACAAAATAGATCACTTAATAAACCTAAATAAAATAAATTAAGATATTAAACAGCAATGCTAGATTATTTTGTTTAACTAAACCCAATCCCGAGTTTAGTCTAACTTAAGTCTCACCACATCACTTCTCCAAACTTCAG
Source organism: Corydoras maculifer (assembly GCA_019802435.1). Taxonomy (NCBI): domain Eukaryota; kingdom Metazoa; phylum Chordata; class Actinopteri; order Siluriformes; family Callichthyidae; genus Corydoras; species Corydoras maculifer. The sequence goes on along the minus strand of JAFMOD010000553.1, from coordinate 941,191 downwards.
CACATATTATGCTTCTTGTAATTTATGGGCCAATAAGAGCATTGTTCTCTTTAGGATTAACAAGAAGGTTCCGGTCGAATCGGGACCACCCAGAGCCGATCATGCAATGAACTTCTTAGAGCCACCTTATACCCTGCCTACGCTCCAGCCTCTTTCTTTCATCAGTCCACCACTCTTTTGTTTTTCCCCCGCATGCCACTGGACCATTGACCTTTTTTCCCTGCATTTCTGTCAAATTAGCCTCTTGTGATGTCCCTTCTCTGCAGGGTTCTTTCCCCAATAGTGCGCCCACCCCCACCTCGTCAAATATTTCTGTCAGCTGATGTTTGTTCCCTTTGCTTCGGGCCTGAATAAGACAATGAGCGATGATGTGGAGAGGGAAACGCCGGCCGGGTTTTACTCCGCCATCCAGTTCGTTGAAGAATGTTCCCACGTTTAACCTACCACACATAGTCCAGGACTTTAAAAGACCATTCACGATTATCCAGCTAATTAAATAACAATGCCTCAAACACCAAGAGGAGTGCACCAGATTATCAGATTTATCACATGCCTTCTGTTCAATCTGGACTAATAGGCTTATTAGCGATGATGGTGATTCTCCAAATGACTTTCTGTTGAATTAATTACCGATTTCTGCGAGTAAATGAATGGCAAACCGGTCAGCCATTAATTAAACATGTATAATTTACATTTTCACTCTATTTTTTTAATACAGAAGTACGTTAAATGTAACATCTGTTAGAAACCCCTGTATCCGACATGTTTCCTGATTGAAATTAAGACTCCTATGGCTTTATTATAATGACTCCCACAGTGACCTGTATATACTTTTAACAGTGTAGTAGGTTCTCTAAATCTGGAGTATAACTGGAATCATACTTATTTTAAAGGTCATAAACCACTTTAAGGATTTACCTTAGAATTGTGGTAACTTTGCATCCATTCGGCCCAAATATGTACCTGATCTGGTGGTTCAGGTCCGATTCATGAGTCAACAGAGGGGAAAAAAAGGTCCGTTGTCTCTAAATGGCCTATTATAATAAGATTGTCGTCGAAAGGTTAACAATACTTCAGTTTTATATTCATAGAACACACACAGGGTCAGTCCTTATTAAACACATATGATGCAGGTTAATTCACCTCCATCCTTTAAACCTTTAATCAAAGTGTTAAACAATTTAAATCATGCTGTTACATAATTAAAACAAAGACTTTTAGGTGTTGACACATCTCAGCAATACCAGAGACCCTCTACTGGTAGGAATGTGTATGTGACTCTTAAGTATAAAGACACCATGGAGATCAGGAGAATCACCATAGTGATCAAAAGCTTCCATCTGATGAAAAGTAAAGTGAATATGTGCATCCAGTTTTACTTTGACTCTGTTCTAATGGTCAGTACCACCACAGGGCAGAGATTATTGGGTTGGTGTATTATTCTTTCTCGGGTGGCATTCGGGGGTAGTGGTAAGCATGTTCGCCTCTTAGCACTGAGGATCCAGCTTTGAATCTTGATCTGCTTTGAGAGTACTTGTGCTCCCTGTCTAGTCGTGGGTTTCCTATTGGTTTTCCGGTTTCCTGGCACAGTCCTGCTTTTAATTGCCCCTATATGAATTGCCCCTATAATGTGTGTGTGTACCCAGGGATAGACTGGCACCCTGTCCTGAGTGTATCTGCCCAAACAAAAAACATTCTTCCCTGGATGGTTAAGAGAAACCCCCACCATGACCCTTATATAGGATTAAGAAGCAGATAATGGATAGATGAATGAATTATTCCTATCCCGGCAGTGTCGCTGAAGTGTAGAAATGTAAATGTTGAATGTTAAATGTAACTACAGCAGAAGTGCTGCTCTAAAAACCCCTCACCGCATCAGCAACACTGCAGAACTGACAATTAACAATCCACCACCCAAATGATACCTGTTCTGTGATGGTTCTGACCAACAGAGAACCAACAGAGGATTAACAAAAACAAAGAAAAGAACACAGATGGACTACAGTCTGTAATTGTAAAACTACAAAGTCCATCTATATGATAGGTGGAGGAAATGGAGAATGGAGTTGTAAGGGGGCAGGTCCAAAATTGTGACTGGTGCTGTATGTAAATAATGTGTATAGTGTAAAGTATGTGTAAGCAACTAAAGCGACTTGATGGGGTGGTAACTCAATGGTTAGGGTGTTGGGATGTCAATCTGAAGGTTGTGGGTTCAAATCTCAGGTTCACTGAAGTTACCAATGTGGTTCCGTGAGCAAGACCCTTAAACCTCATTGCTCCAGGGGAGCTGTACCAACCCTGTGCTCTGACCCTATCCAAGTTGGGATACTTGTAAGTCGCTCTGACTAAAGGCGTCTGCTAAACGGACAAATGTGAATGAAATGAGTGTGATTGAGGTTTTAATCGGATAGTTTACAGTATTTCAGAAAAAATAAACCATTCATCTGCAGAAAGTCTGTAATCTGATTACTACACCCTTAAACCTTTCAGTGTGTAAACATTAAACCCTTTGTAATACTACAAAACAATGGGACTCCAGGATGCTGCAACCTTTAAAGGACAGCAATATGTAAAAGTGGTGAGTAACGCCACACTGTATATCCCGCCAAAGCTCTTTATACCAGAGTGATCAGTTTTAGTGACAGAAGTGCATATTCAGAGTTTTCCTGGCCGTTTCCTGTTAAATGGATTGTTAACCCAGCGCAGAATATTACTTGGTGATTTATTGGGTCTGTTGTTCAGTGGATTCGGGCCGTGCGACACCCCGGCTTCATTTTCAACAGGGCTGCTGACTCATTTTCCTCCCTCTCTTTTTCTTTTTTGGCTCTTCCTGTCCGTCTGTCTGTTAAGACGAATTGCTAAAGGGTACAAATGTTTCAGCAATAAAGTAGAGCTGGTAAAGTCCCAGCCCTCTGTGTGTTAACGTTAGCAGCAGTCTTAAGGTGTTGGTGGCGGACTGATCAGACGCCGCTGCTCCTCTCGTTCGGGACACACTGATGATTTATTGGCACATTTCATTTAGCCTGACTCGCATGTTGTGCTTTTCTCCGAGCCGGGCCCACTCACCTCAGATAAGCACCTCAGCGCAGGATTTACAGGGCTTTCTTTATATTGGACTTTCGATTAGATTCCGAGACACGTGAGGAATTCACATGCACACGGCGGAGAAGCCCGGCCGTTTCCCGAGGAGATGCTGGCCTAGCACTTCTGCGTCGGGACACGTTGGATGAGGGATTTATGATGATGCCTTTTCCTATTTTACATGTGTATATAGACAAAGGACGTGTTTAGGTTTAAGATTTTGAATTAATTTTAATATATTTTTTTTTATATGGCACGGCACAATGGCTTAGTGCACTTTTCTGGCCCGAGATCTACTTTTCCATTGGACAGGTCATCGAGATCTACCAGGGTTAATAATTTTTTTAGGCTTTTATATTGAAACCTGTTTACACACATCATGTTAGTATTGGGGGGGCACGTTGGCTTAGTGGTTAGCACGTTCTCCTCTCAGCGCTAGGGTTTCCCGGTTCGAATCCCAATCTGGGTGAGTTTCCATGCTCTCCCCGTGTCCGCATGGGTTTCCTCCGGGTTCTCCGGTTCTCTCCCACAGTCCAAAAACATGGATCAAGTTGATTGAATTCTCCAAATTGCCCTATATAGAGTGTGTGCACAGTGATAGATTGCCCCCCTGTCCTGGGTGTATCTGCCCAGCGCCTGAGACGATCTCCCCTGGATGGGCATGGGGAACCCCCCCCCCCCCAACCCTAGTATAGGATAAAGCTGAAGATAATGGATGGATGGCGCAGAAGTGTGTTGACAGCTGACCCATAAAGTCAAACCTTTTAAATTCTGTGATTATGGAAATAAATGATTCTGACGTTTACTCAGCAGCAGGTGGAGTGGTCAGGTGGAGAACTGAAGAACTCGCACTGGAGAAAGGTTTACCTGATAAACGAGAGGGCAGGAGGGTGGGATGAAGCCAGAATTATGCTGTCAGCACTCTTCCGAGACGGCCAGTCGAGTCTGAACTTAACGGAGGGTTATGGGAGACGCAGACGAGGCCGCCACCAAATGGTTTCATGTTGAAAATACATTAAATCAATCGTCGCAGAAGGCGGCGGAGGCTGAAGAGAAGCTTCTCGTCAGCGTGATGACCTTTTTTTCTGACGGCTAAATCGGTGAGCTGCTCTGTTGACTGGAGCAATTTTCAGCTTTTATTACGAATGGTACTTGACTCGAATGGAACCTCATTGATGGATTCCACATGCCGCCATGCCGCCGCCATGCCGCCGCTGTAGTCTGCTGTAACGCCACAGCCGTTTAGGAGGGTTATGAGAGCATGAATTCGAGTTGCTCACGGTATTTCAATGGTCAGCAGTGATGGGAATCCTCTCGGGAAGCCCAGCTCGTCGAGCTGCTTTGAAAAGAGCACAAAGGAGAAGTCTGAGAAATATCTGGACAAAAGTCCACGTACAGAGTTAACCTTCTCATTGAAATCAGTCCATCTATCCACATTCACGTCGTAACAATAGCAGCAGAAAGATTTTTGTGTATGTGTGTAGTTCACTATGGTAACCAGGGAATTCCCTTTCTCAAACTATTTTCCCTTTGGGCCATAAAAACATGGCATACCTTTGGTGGTGTGATCAGTGTTTGATTGAGACGTCAGTTGCAGTACGTTTCTTTAAAAATATCCAAACTGAATGTTCGTCAGTGATGCGAATCTTAATTTTCGTGAGTTTGATGACTGAGTTTGCCAGAAGAGGTCAGAAAATCGACTATCTCGACAAAAACCTTTGTACTTTTAGGCACTATTTTAGCGACCTTCAGAGAGCCGTCATCCACACACCCAGTTCACCTTGAATCCATGTTCAGACTTTGGGAGGAAACCGGAGAACCTGGAGAAATCACTTCAGAGACCCGGAGAACATGGAAACAATATACAGATCGGGATTTGAACCTGGATCTCTGGCACCGTGCTAACCACTTCACCACCTTATTTTCATCCATCCATCCATCCATCCATCCATCCATTATCTTCCGCTTGATCCTCTAGTAGGGTCGCGGGGGTTTTCCCATTCCCATCCAGGGGAGAACGTTTTGGGTGCTGGGCAGAAACACCCAGAACAGGGAGCCAATCTATCACTGGGCACATACTGACTCACACAAACACAAACACACTCTATATGGGGCAATTTGGAGAATTCAATTAACCTTAATTCATGTTTTTTGACTGTGGGAGGTAACCGGAGAACCCGGAGGAAACCCACGCAGACACAGGGAGAACATAGAAACTCCAACCAGATTGGGATTCGAACCGGGAATCCCCAGCGCTGACAGGAGAACATGCTATCCACTAAGCCCCACATTATTTTCAAACTTTGCAAATGAAACCCTCTTGAACCGTTCAGCTGAGTTTAAAGCCTAAAGTGAAATTGTGAAGTTTTGAGCATGAGAACACGATTCGAAATGAAGAGTGAGTGTTTAGTGAGAAAAGCGATCACTCCGGCCGTAGCATCCCGCGATGAAATCAGCCCGAACCTAAATGGGAATAGAGCTCATATTTTTTTGTTGTCACCTCTAAACTGCTCTGCCTTCCAAAAAAAGGGCGGGAGAAAAAACGAATCATAAAAGTAACAATGGCCGTGTTGCTAGGCTGCAATCCCCTCCTGGAAAAGCAATCCTGTATTGTTTTGCAGCGTTCGCCTCTTTGGTTCTGCAGAAGGCGTCTTTGAGATGCTTCTCTGTGTAGATGTCCGTCCGCTTTCATGCGAGGTGCTGTGTGTTATGTGTGTGTGTGTCGCTGGGGTTCCGGTGTGTGTGAGCTGTCAAAGTGCCTGTTTGCCCCGGGGTTGAGGAAAGAACCCCTGCAGCACAGTAGCCAGAGGAATGTGTCTCCTGAGGAGAAAGTCCAAAGCCACAGAGTGACAAGCTCACAGCAGGAAGCAGGGGTCAGGCTCACCGCACCCTCAGACCTTCAGCCCTCGCTTTCAATCCTTTTTTCCTTATATGCCATGTTTGTTGTTATCGAACATTCACACACACACACACACACATGTGGGATCGCTCAGTCCTGAAGACAATCACAGAACAAGACAAGCTGACAATGCTGTTACCATGTGACCAGCGTAATATGATGCAACTGTTTTCGGTCCCGGGTCGAGCAAGATGTGATGATGTCATTCTGTTTAGATGCTCTTGCTTTACTCATCGAAAGGCAGTAGTCCATTTACTGATTGATCCTTCAATTGGAACTAATGAATTAAACTGAAAAGAATTGTTTCTCCAGTCAATTATTCTTTTACTATATATATATATAAAAAACTCTTTAGAAAAGGAGCCTGTGCCATAAGGTGATTTTTATTGTAAGCCACTGTCAGCTCAGCAAACTGAAATATCTTTTCCCTTTTTCACCTCTTGGCGAGTTTTGGGGATGCTTGAGAGAACCGACTTGGAAAATCGGACATTGTGCCAAACTCCACATAGTAATTGGAGCCAAAGATTGACTCCAAGTGATATTAACTGAACCTGCTGCACATCTCTGCTGTCCTCTGGGAGACAAGGAGGCTGAATTAGAGAAAAGATTCAGAAGTTTACTTTTAGCAAAATCCATCTGGTTAGATCCTACTTTTTAGAAATTATCAGAACTCTCAGAAGGACTCATTTGAGGTTGAGGTTCCTCAGGAGAATCGGAACATCATTACTCAATCACATTTGGGTTGAAGGAGTGATGTTTTAAAGCAAAATCATTACAGATCTTTCCATTCAATTGCTTTAAACTTCAGCTTTTCAACAGCTCTCGAACCCGAATGAATTTTAATTGTGTTCATATTAGAACACAGTGCCGGAATAAGACATGGCATTCAGAAATACCTACCAATGCCTGTTAACACATCCACCTCTTAGTTTATGGAAAATTGGCTTCACTAAATTGCCCTTACCTTGTGAACTGCACTGACAATAGTGTAACCAAAGCACTAGAAGTTGACAAACACCATTCTAACCATCAACTGCACAGAGCTAAAACAGTGGACACTGTTCTGTCTGATTTACATTCAGCAGAAGCTTTTTTGTAGTATATAGTATAGAGTTTGTAGTATAGTATAGTGAGTTTTGTGAGTTTGTAGTATAGTGAGTTTTGTGAGTTTGTAGTATAGTGAGTTTTGTGAGTTTGTAGTATAGTGAGTTTTGTGAGTTTGTAATATAGTTAGTTTTGTTAGTTTTGAGTTGTGTGAGTTTGTAGTATAGTGAGGTTGTAGTATAGTGAGTATTGTTGTTTTTGTGTATTGTAAGTTTGTAGTATAGTGAGGTTTTAGTATAGTAAGTATTGTTGGTTTTGAGTTTTGTGAGTTTGTAGTATAGTCAGTATTGTGAGTTTGTAGTATAGTGAAGTTTTAGTATAGTAAGTATTGTTGGTTTTGAGTTTTGTGAGTTTGTAGTATAGTCAGTATTGTGAGTTTGTAGTATAGTCAGTATTGTGAGTTTGTTATATAGTGAGTTTTGTTAGTTTTGAGTTGTGTGAGTTTGTAGTATAGCAAATATTGTTGGTTTTGAGTATTGTGAGTATTTGTAGTATAGTCGGTATTGTATAGTGAGTTTGTAGTATGGTGATATTGTGAGTTTGTAGTATGGTGAGTTTTGGGAGTTTCGAACTGGGTCTAAGGGCAGTGTATAGAAATTAAAGTAGCTTGTAAATCAGGCACTTTTACCTTCACAATATTCATCTGATGCTGTAAGTGCACGTCCACCGCTCAGGAAACGAATCCTTCAGCTGCGGTGACCTGCGGCGGTTCAGTGAGCATTGTCGTTCTAACTCACCGGTCAGTTTGGGGATGAGACGCATGGAAGTGGTGCTGCTTCATACAGCAAAGAGGAGCTAACTTGGCATAAGGGCTTAATCCGCCCCCTTACATTTCAGTCCTCTGGGAAGGAAGAGGTAGACAATATTGTGCATCACCCAGGCAACTGGTCCGAGTCAACGGCTTCAATTTCAGCGGTGCAGGGCACGGTCCAATGATGGTGCAATAAAGGGTCCTAATCTGGAAGGAGGGCTATGAGCGATTATTGCATTCTCCCTCACCTCCTCCTCCTCCTCCTCCTCCTTCTCCTTGTTCATTCTCGTATGCCTTTTCTCGTCTTTTCCTCTCATCCTTTTGCAAAAGAAGACAAATAGGTCTACACGCAGGCAGCTACTGGGGGCTAACAGGCTTTTGGGACTGCTGGTTCAGACAATTGATGGGTATCTGAGGAGTAGCAGTGTGCTTGACAAAGTGCTTATTTTCTTCTCTGCCTTTCCTTTACTCCTCACCATCCCAATCCCTCCCCCCACCCCACCCCTTCTCTCCCTTGATAGTTCCACCGAAGGAACCGCAGGTGACATGCCGATCAAACACGTACCCCAAGGGCTTCTACTGCAGTTGGCAGCTTCAGCATTCCACATTCATCCCTACTGAGTTCGAAGTCAACGTCCAGTAAGACATATTGTCAATTTTCTCAGTACACTGTGCTCTCTCTGTGTCATCTCACTTTTTATTTTTACTTCTGTCTCTTCCCACCCTCTGTCTCAATCTTCATCTGTCAAGCTCCTCTACCTCCCCACATTCATTTTGCCGTCTGTCTGTCTCCTTCTCCCTCCGCCACGTGCTGTAAGAAAAGCACGCTCGCCTCAATAACGGCTCTGCGCCGCCTGCTTCTCTCTAGCGAGAGCTGATTAGACCTCTATGACTACAGGATGGCAGGAACCCAAACTTTCAACCTTACACTCCTGTGGGAAGCTAGCAGACATGGACTAGAGTCCTTGCTCTCTCCGCCCTTTTCACTCACTTTCTTTTTTACTGAAGGCTGATTTCTACTTCAGAGTAGATGCTTATACATCCTCACCACACCGAGTTACGGGAAGATGCTTCAGGGGTTATGCTGAACTCACGGAGGCAAGGAATATAGATTCAAAGCAAAGGTTGGCTAAAGGTTGCCTAAATCTGCGGTGCCGAGTAAACACTGATTAATTAATCTCAGAAGTTCAGCTTGTTAAAGTGAAATTAGAACACGAACCAGTTTACTGATTTATAAGCGTCGGATAATCAATCACCATAAATGTTTTTATCTAAAAGAGCTTTAAATCAATTATATAATCAGGGCATCGTAGCTCAGTGGTTATCCTAGGTCCACTGGAGTTACCAATGTGGGTCCTTGAGAAAGACCCCTAACCCTCACTGCTCCAGGTCTTCCTGTGGCCAACCCTGTGCTCAGTTTGCAAGTCGCTTTGGATGAAAGCATCTGCTAAAATGTAAATGTTATATAATTATTAAAGACATTATCACTCAGCTGGGTGGAGTTTCCATGTTTTCTCACATTCCAAAACATGTGTTCAAGGAAAATTTGGATGCTCTAAATGATAAATGAAAGTAAAAATAAAATAAATAAAGTGAGCATGTTCCTGGGTGACACGATGGCTTAGTGGTTAGCACGTTCGCCTCTCAGTGCTAGGGATTCCCGGTTCGAATCCCAATCTTGGTAGAGTTTCCATGTTCTCCCCATGGGTTTCCTCCAGGTTCTCCACTTTCCGCCCACAGTCCAAAAACATGGATCAAGGTCGACTGAATTTTCCAAATTGCCCCATATAGAGTTTGTCTGTGTGAGTAAGTGTGTGCCCAGCAATAGATTGGTGCCCTGTTCTGGGTGTATCTGCCCAGCGCCTGAAACTTTCTCCCCTGGATGGGCATGAGGAAACCCCCCCCATGACTCTATTAAGGATAAAGCAGAAAATAATGAATGGATGAGTGTGTGCCCAGCTATGGATTGGCGTCCTGTCCTAGGTCTATCTGTCCTATTCCCTCCCTCCCCATGACCCTCGTTCCTAGTATAGAATTAAATTGAAGATAATGAGATGAGATAAAATTATTTCTGTATTCTAATAAGCTCAATTCTACTAATTCTACTACGTTTGTGACTATTAGACATTTTATAGTTTGGAAGATGAATCACTCAGACTTTTGCTCCATAATTTTCTTAATGGACAAATCAAACTAACGAATAACACAAAAAAATCAGTGCTGGCTGAAGTATTTAACTTTATATATACCTTTTCTAACAGTCAACTTTAAAACTGTCATTCTGTTTCTGTCTTGCTTACGGTCAAAGTCACTAGAAGAAAGTGCAAGTTGTTGAAAAAAAAAGAAAGCAAAAGAAAAAAAAACTCTTGTCCTTAATTACTGAAACCCACGCAACTTAGTGTAAGCCCTGGAGAGACCTCTACAGAGGCAGCGGCGATGTCAAGGCCTCGCATTGTGCCAAAGAACTGCCTTTCCCTGATCGTTTTGTCCTGATCACAAATGTCACTAGGTAATTTCACAGCATGCAGCTCCTCATTAATTTTCTACGGCCAATATGTCACATTTGAATAATCGTTTCTGTGCTCGCACTCCTGTCTGAACTTGCTTGTGCGACTTTAAGCTCGCAAATTAATAAAGGTCCTTAATTATGGAACAGTGGCTTTTATTAACCGTTCCAATTAACAAATAAGGAAATAATAAAAGCTTAATAAATTTCATCCCTCGTGTTTGGAGGGCAGAACCGAATGTTAGCAGCGACTTCTGTAGTAACATGATAAAGGGCTAAATGGCAGTTACTTGGGGAGTGCTTGGAATGGAAACTGAAAAAACTGCAATATGCTATAACGGCGGCGGGCTCTCCAGAGTCAGACGTACAGCAAACTTCCACTCTGTAAGTCTTTCCTTGTCTTAGAAAAAGTTGCAAAGCATCCCCTTGGTAAAAAAAAAAAAAAAGAACAGTCAGACAGTGAGGGAGAGAGCGTTTGGTCTGACGTTGGTGTAAGTTATTGGAAAGTAGTAAAACAGGAAGAAATTTCATATGAATTATCCATCCATCCATTATCTTCCGCTTTATCCTCTACTATGGTCGTGGGGTGGTTCCCTCATGCCCATCCAGGGGAAAACTTTTCGGGCGCTGAGCAGATACACCCAGGACAGGGCGCCAATCTATTACTGGGCACACACTCACTCACACAGACACACACACAGACACACTCTATGGAGAATGAATTTGGAGAATTCAATTGACCTTGATCTATGTTTTTGGACATGTTAAAACATGTTGACTTTATCTTTAGCCTTCTGTAGTGAAATCCAGATTTATATTCAGTCATTCAGCAGATGCTTTTATCCAAAGCTACTTACAACTATCCCCAATCAATGATTGGGGTAAGAGTACAGGGTCAGTCAGGATACAGCATCTCTGGAGTAATGAGGGGGGAGGCTGGGCGCACACTCACTCACACAGACACACACAAACACACTCTTTATGGGGCAATTTGGAGATTTCAATTGCCCTTGATCCATGTTTTTGGACTGTGGGAGGAAATCGGAGAACCTGGAGGAAACCCACGCGGACACGGGGAGAACATGAAAACTCCACCCAGATTGGGATTTGAAACAGGAATCCCTAGTGCTGAGAGGAGAACATGCTAACCACTAAGCCACTGTGCTGCCCTCATGAATTACTGGATTAAAAATGAATAGTCTGAACTAGAGAGGCACATGGATACGTATATCAAGGCAATACAGTGATTGAGGTACAATGTGGGCGTGGCCGGGTAATAGGGTGTCTCTCGATCACTCTAATTTCACAAGACCGGTCTGGCGGCAGTCATCTCTGACTCCAGTGAAGTCTTTATAGCTCAAAAATTGGCAGATTGCAACCGTTACCGCAATGCAAAGTGAATCTGAAACATAATAATACAATAACAATAGTTTGATTGCTTTTTGTGGCACTTACACTAAATTACACAACACAACCCACAATGCGCACAACCCACAACCCAATTTTAAAAAGCTGTGCATAAACGAATACCTGGGCAGTCGTGGGCTTGTGGTTAAGGAACCAGCCTTGTGACCCGAAAGCCCCTCGTTTGTTTCCCGGTTCCACAATGTACTATGGCTGAAGTGCACTTGGCAAGGCACCTCACACCAATTAATCCCTGGGCAGCGCTGCAGTCTCTCTTCACCTTTTTGGTCTTACCCTGGCGTATACAGACACATACTAACCATTAGCAGAACCTTCAGCAGGTCCACCGCCTTCAGTTCCACCTCCCCCCCCAAGCATCATGTGTTCCTCTACACCCCTGCCACACCAAGTTATACATAGTGTATTTATCGCAGGCTCTGAAACGAGATTATTACTTGTAAGCAATAAAAAACAGTTCAAAGTACAAATACAGTGAATGTGAGAACAATTTGAACGCGATGTTCTTCTCTTTTTCGGGGTTATGTAATATTGTGAATATGGCCTACATATGTACTGTGTTTTTTATAAATATATAATCACTTTAGTTTTGTTACTCATTTTTATACCATAATCTATGAAACTAGGAAGCCATGTAAAGCATATCTATTAGAACTTGAAGCCGTGCAGCTCAAATCACGGGTTAAGTATTAACAATTACCCTACTTACTATAAGTTCCAAATATCAGATGATTCTTTGCCTTTAGGAGCAGCTGTATCACATTATTAAAAAATCTGCTGAATCCTCGGGAAGCAAGTCTTATCGTTTTAAAAGTTCTGAAATGGAACAGTGTTAAAACGTGTTGACATCAGCCTTCTGTAGTGAAATCCAGATTTATATTCAGTCATTCAGCAGATGCTTTTATCCAAAGCTACTTACATCTATCCCAAATCAATGATTGGGGTAAGAGAACCGGGTAAGCCAGGATACAGCAGCTCTGGAGTAATGAGGGTGGAACCCATATTAACCCAAATTGGTGACTTCATTGTTAACTTCAATAAATGTGGATGTTAATTCCAATAGACTCACACAACTATAGATTGGCGCCCTGTTATGGGGGAATCTACCCAGTGCCCAAAACGTTCTCCCCTGGATAGGCATGGGGAACCCCTGCGACACTAGTTCCTAGTATAGGATTAAGCAGAAGATATTGAAAGAGTGGATGGAAACAGTCTATTAACTGATCTTTCTTTTCTCTTTAGACACAATCAGAAAGCTCTGGAGGTTAAGAGGGATGACGTCCATAAGTACAGATGTCATGTGAAGTTCCCAGAACTCTTCTCTAGTTCTCCTTACCAGGTCAATGTCACTGCAATCAACGCACTTGGGAGAGCCTTCACAGCCAGCAGCTTCGAGGAGTCAGCCATGGGTACTGCAATTTCATTCTCTAATTTATTTTGGTCTAAAAATGANTTCTCTTTAGACACAATCAGAAAGCTCTGGAGGTTAAGAGGGATGACGTCCATAAGTACAGATGTCATGTGAAGTTCCCAGAACTCTTCTCTAGTTCTCCTTACCAGGTCAATGTCACTGCAATCAACGCACTTGGGAGAGCCTTCACAGCCAGCAGCTTCGAGGAGTCAGCCATGGGTACTGCAATTTCATTCTCTAATTTATTTTGGTCTAAAAATGATGCTATAGTTCTCAGGTACTAAGCTAATAACTGCAGATTACATCCAAAAAGACTTAAATATATTTAAAAAACAGCATTACCAAAAACAGCAAAATAGGATAATCAGATGGTCTATGTGATTGCATTACTATTAATAAAATAATAAAGAATGGCTAATGCACAAATTCTGAAGCCCTAAATTTGATGTGATTCTCAAAATATGAAATAATTTGAGCTGATGGTGTTGCACGCTGTTGATTTTGGTAATTTATTTTTCGTTTTAAGAAGATTCTGATGACTACTGAATGATTCCTTATGAATAAGCTGATGGAACTAATAGAGGGCTTAAGTTTAGTCTTCCTTCTCATCTCTTTACTGTATGTGTCACACGTTTCTCTGCTATCAGAGACTTTCCTACAACTTCTGCCATTTGTAGTTCATGCAGTTCAAGTTCACCAGCTTCACTTGTATGAAAATAGCAGCCTTTCAAACTGGTGTGCACTTTAGGCACGTTCAAAAAAGAATGACACAAAATACACGATGGCAAGAGATTTATGGAGCAGCGAATGCCTCAAAATATATTTTATGGGCCGTAAACGGTTGTGATGGATGAAGTGATGTGCAGGCTTTACCACGTGAACATACTTCTATAAACATCGGCACAAGTACGTCGGCTGTAAACACCAGTCTCTGTTTCCAGTCTAAAGCCGGTCACATCAGCAACTAAAGTCCCATTCAGCAGCTTGAGCTGTGTTTCATCTGTTTCACCTGAAAATAAAATCAAAAAGCAGACAGACTGGCAAGCAAGAGACCAACAACCCAACTACTGAGTCCAAAACTACTTTATATTACCAATTAGCACCGACCTCCTAATCCCACAATACATGAAGTTTCCATGTTCTCCCCGTGTCCACATTAGTTTCCTCCTGGTTCTTCGGTTTCCTCCCACAGTCCAAAAACATGAATCAAGGTGAATTAAATTCTACAAATTACCCCATATTGGGGCGGCACGGTGGTTAGTGGTTAGCACGTTAGCCTCTCAGCGCTAGGGATTCCCGGTTCGAATCCCCATCTGGGTGGAGTTTCCATGTTCTCCCCGTGTCTGCGTGGGTTTCCTCCGGGTTCTCCGGTTTCCTCCCACAGTCCAAAAACATGGATCAAGTTAATTGAATTCTCAAAATTGCCCCCTATAGAGTGTGTCTGTGTGAGTGAGTGTTTGCCCAGCGATGGATTGGTGCCCTGTCCTGGGTCTATCTGCCCAGCGACCGAGACGTTTTCCCCTGGATGGGCATGGGGAACCCCACCACGACCCTAATAGAGGATAATCAGGAGATAATGAATGAATGAATGAATGAAATTACCCCATATTGAGTGTGTTTGTGTGTGGGGGTGTGTGTGTGCCCAGCAATAGTTTGGCACCCTGTCCTGGGTGTATCTGCCCAAAGCCCAAACCGTTCTCCTATGGATGGGCATGGGGAATGCTCTGCGACTCTAGTAGAGGATAAAGCGGAAGATAATAGATGGATGGATAGATGGATGGAAATTACACTTAATACATAACTGCCCTGCCTCATACATAACCTGAATTTGTATACAAGATGTTAAACAAACAAATCACCTAAAAATATCCCTGTGATCAATAACTGTGGAGTCAACTGTGTTGTCAGATACCGAAATCTGGAAACCAATGAAATCATTCTGCCGATCGAGCCACAAGACCCCCCCCCCCCCAGTGATCTGCAGTGGGAACGAAGGGAATATGGGCTGTGTGTGAGGGATAGGGGGGAAAAAAAGCAATAAGGGCAAGAAATAGCAGAGGCTCCCAGGAACTAAATGAAGTGTTTACATGCATGACTGCGTACATACTTGATAGTAATAAAAATGCTAATGCCATCTGGATTACTGGATTAACTGCTGAAATATTTGCCTCCCAGTGATAGTGATGATTTATGGGCTGCAGGAGCCCCATTTCAACGAGCCACAGCAAATTTGATTTGATTTGTAAAACGAGTTACGATTAACGGACGTTTCGGAAACGCTTAGGTAACACAACGATTAACCTGCATGGAAATCTTTCATTGTCTGAGAGCGGAAATCGATTTATTGCTGTCGGATAAACTGATAGTATATCAGAGATCACAAAATAACCCAAATTTGGTAAGGTTTTTCAAACAAACAACCTTTTTTAAAATAAAAAGCTAGAGCGCCTCACGGTGGGGTAGTGGTTAAAACCCCCTCCTCTCAGCACCTTGAATCCAGGTTTGAATCCCGATCTGGGTGGAGTTTCCATGTTCTTTCCGTATATGAATATG
>JAFMOD010000553.1:894440-924854 GCA_019802435.1 Corydoras maculifer | reverse complement strand
ATGGTTTTGCCCTAAAGCCTGTTCAAGATGCATTGAAATGTGACTGCCCACAAAGATGTGTGTATTATGTCAGAGAGATATTTCGCTCAGCAGGAACAGAAACACATAGACTGCTGTCTCCTTCGGTTTGCTCTTTACTAATTAAGCGTTTTTCTTTTTGCTGTTTGTTTTTCTGGCTTATGCTTCATCAAAGTGGCATCTGAGAAAAGCTTGAAGCAAGTTTCTTATAACTTGAGGAAAATAATTCCATCAAATTTCCGCAGCCTTCTAATCACCTCGCTCGCTTTCATCTCCGAATGAACGAGTCCCCCAGCATCAGCAATCAAAGGGAATCCAGAGCCATCTCGATATAAATCCAGATTCATGTATTTATTTATCCGTGCGTCTGTGTTCTGGGTTTCGGTACCTGGATTGCTCAGTTCTAATGAAAGCAGAACTTAATTCATCCGAAGCGTTGACTGTTGTAGTGGGAGTCAAGGACAGATCTCAAGTGGAGTTGGAGTTGTAGGGCTTTAATTGAATGACTGATCGCTCTTGTACCACACAATTTTTATTAAGTATTCATCACACACGAAGAACCCCTTGGGCATCCTGTTGGCGCAGTGTTCTAATATAGAACGCTACTGCTGTGGAGGCTCAGTGTGAAAGTGGCTATAGTGTGCAGTGTACAAGGAAATTAGTAAGAATATATATAATATACAAAAAATATTTATTATATTGTTTGTTAAAATGGTTTTATTTTATGAGCGGCATTGTGCTTTTAGTGGTTAGCATGTTCTCCTCACAGTGGTGGAGTTTTCATGTTCTCCCCGTGTCTGGGTTCTCTGGTTTCCTCCCACAGTCCAAAAAACATGGATCAATGTCAATTGAGTTCTCCAAAATCCCCCATATAGAGTGTGTCTGTGTGTGTGTGTCTGTGTGAATGAGTGTGTGCCCACTGATAGATTGGCGTCCTGTCTGACCAGCACCCGAAACATTTTCCCCTGGATGGGCGTGGGGGACCCCCCCGCAGCCATAGAACAGGATAAAGTGGCAGATAATGGATGGATGGGTTTTATGTTATAAAACAATTTTTAAAAATACCTAAACACATTTAAGATAATTAAGATGATATGTAGGGGCAATTTTAGAGCAACTGATTCACCTTGAATCAATGTTTTGTGCTGTGGGAGGAAACCGGAGAACTCCCAAAGGAAGGAGGAAACCCAAAACACCAAAACCTATATTTCAAAACTGCATTCGAAGATCAGTTGTCTCTTATCAAAGGTCTTATCAATAAATTATGATCAATCAGCACAGTTGCACCAACTAACAATGCTTGTAAAACAGATGATTCAGCATCTGATTGGTTGAGCATCCGTCTGCGCCGATGTAAAACTCACAGTATGCTGACGTACAGATGCGCGGCGCATCTGTCATCGAGCCAGTGAGCCCTAAGATATTAATGTGGGTCACCCGCTATTTAAATACCTACTGTTTTGAGATAAAATATGTGTCTGCTGAATCTCTTTCAGTTTTCTTCTACAGTGAAGACTGCAAACTGCTCCTTTCGGACAGTTTAAAGAAGCTACACCAAATTATTTGTTTTTTATATCCTAATTTTTTATCCCTACTGAGTGGTTAGTATGTCTCCTCTCAACGCTGGCGATCAAAGTTTGAATCCCAATCTGGGTGTGGTAGCTCAGTGGTTAGGGTGTTGGACTATTAATATAAAGGTAAATCCCAGGTCCACTGAAAGTTACCAAAGTGGGTCCTTACATTTACATTACATTTGGTCATTCAGCAGACGCTTTTATCCAAAGCAACTTACAAGGTGAGCACAGGGTTAATCACAACATCCCTGGAGCAATGAGGATTAAGGGTCTTGCTCAAGGACCCACATTGGTAACTTCAGTGGACCTGGGATTTGAACCCACAACTTTCAGATTGATAGCCCAACACCCAACCACTGAGTTACGGGTCCTTGAGCAAGACTCTTAACCCTCATGTTTTGACACTAACCAAGTTGGGATATTTGGGAGTAGCTTTGGATAAAAGCATCTGCTAAATGACCTAATGTATTGTAATCTGGGTGGAGTTTTAAAGTTCTCATCTTGTCCACGTGGGTTTCTTCCGGGTTCTCGGGTTTCTTCCCCACAGTCCAAAAACATGGATCCAAGGTGAATTGGCTACTCTAAATTTGCCATTAAATAATGTGTGTGTGTGTGTGTATGTCTGTGTGAGTAAGTAAGCGATGGCTTGGTGCCCTGTCCTGCATGTCTGTCCAGTACCAGGAACATTCTCTCTCATCACAAAGTTTCTGTTTCAATCCACAGTAAAACCAGACCCTCCGGAGAAGGTGGTAGCCAGACCCATCCCCAACAATACACGTCGACTGGAAGTCACCTGGAGCAGCCCATCCACGTGGCCCGACATCGAATCCTTCCCACTCAAGTACTTCTTGCGATACCGGCCGCTGATCAGGGATCAGTGGCAGCACGTAAGTGCAGCTTTTACATCTTACAGTTTATGTATTCACTATTCAACACACACATCGGCCGTCCTGGAACTGAATACTAAAACTTAAAATCTCTTTTACTATCAATATTTCTGCCTTTTGAGTTCAGCGAGTGGTCAAAGAACAGTAAACGGGTCACATGCTTAAATTTTCCACCCGGTGCTTGAAATGCCCCTCTCCAGATGGCTTGTGAAATCTGTAATCCTGCCTCCTCAAGCACCTAAGAGCTGATTGGCCAACCGAACAGATAGCCGAGGGCCACATAGTGAACATAGCCTGTGGGATTTACAGTAGAGGTCTCAGCTGGTGCATGCTGTTCTACGACTCCAAGCGAGAGCACAATACACTGACTGTTTCTCTCTGACAGAACCTCTTAATGATTAAAGAATCTCTATAATAGGAACATTTGTCAACTAGCAGGTGGGCTCTTCATGATCTCTACATTCACCTCATTTGCATTATAGATCACATTTGGCAATAAAGTCAAGTGAGCTTAAATAGAAAAGATTATGATGAAAATATTGGAAGGCATCACCATCCAAGGTCATGGAGGGGATTTGGATCCCCCCCCTCCACCTTCTTGGATGATAATCTGAGGTTTTCTCGGTGCTGCTGATGGATAATTGCTTGTGCATATCTTCCAGGCTTACGAATGAAATACTGAGTGACTTTGACACACGATATTTTGAGTCTTGTCCCGCCTGTAGACATCCCAAAGCTGATTTTCCAAATGTCACAGGCTGTTGTGATGCCGTGACATGTAAAGCTGCCGGGGTAATGACGACTGCGCCGGGTTTACACTATGCAAACCAAATCTGCATTTTAATATATGTGTTTATCTTGCTGGTGCTGGGACAAGTTTACTGAGCTGCTGTAGTCATCGGGATGTTTAGCTAGATATTATTTTATGATCCCTACAGGAAAATGAGTGCACTACAATAACACATATAAGAAGTGTAATAAAACAAATACATATATATAATACAAAAAAAATATATATATATATATATATATATATATATATATATATATATATATATATATATATATATATATATATATATATTATATTTTGGTATGCATGATTAATACATCTTTCATTCATACTTCATAAGTTTTAGCCAATATTTTTACCAAATAATCATCTTATGTTGAAATTTAGGGAAATCCTCAGATTTCCATCCTTCCATTGTCTTCCTCTTAATCCTATACAAGTGTTGTGGGGTGTTCTCCATGTCCATCCACAGGAGAACATTTTAGGTGCTGGACATGGGCACCAATCTATCGCTGGGCACACTCACTCACACAAAAACACATTTATATTGGGCAATTTGAAGCATTCAATTGACCTTGATCCATGTTTTTGTACTGTGGGAGGAAACCGGAGAACCCGGAGGAAACCCACATGGACACAGGGAGAACATGGAAACTCCACCCAGATTGGGATTCAAAACAGGAATCCACAGCACTGAGAGACAAACATGCTAACCACTAAGCCACCGTGCCACCCAACCCTCAGAGGTGAATTAATTAAATGCCTATTAATACACCATGAAAAAACATATAAAAACAAATCACAATCAAAAGACCAATAAGGTATTAAACGAAGCCCGAAAAAATAATATGATAGAATAAGGTCTGGTTAGAAAACTATCCCTTAAATATCAAGCAAACCTTCAGCAGAATCCAATAAAGCTGCAGCAAATACACAAAAACTTCTTTTTGGCAGTAGAGAAACAAACTGATTCCTCTGAAGGAGGAACACTCATAACTCAGATGAGAAAAGCTGTTTACAGGAAGCCATGGCCCTGTTCGCCCACAGAGCTGGGCTTTATTAAAGAGTGGCAAGATGTCACCACTCCAAAAAAAAAAACCTCCATATAACATTCTGTTTGAAGTTTGCTGGGGAGAAAAGATGTTGTACTTGTTTTTCGGACCTGTTTAGATGAGCACTGAATATTTCTTATTCTCCTCCCAACAATGAAGCATGGTGGTTGTAGTGTTATGTTGAGATATTCAGTCATCATTAAGGAAGGTTAATGGATCCAAATAAGCAGTAGATTAGTAGAACAGTTTAGATAGGGGTAATTTAGATCAGCCAATTCACTTTGAAACCAAGTTTTTGGTCTGTGGAAGGAAGCGAGTGGTAGATGTGCATACATACATATATATAAATTGAATATTGTTATTATTTTGTTTATATCTTGCTATACACTGGTAAATAGTGACTGTAAACAGTTAAATCCACTGTATATCAGGAGAATCATTCTGTTTTTAGTCAGTATTCTGTATATATGCAGCAAACACAAAGCCCAACGTACTTAATCACTGCATTTGGGACTGAGGACTATTAGGTGCTCGGAGGCTCAGTGGTCATGATTTATTGCAGCAATTAATGCAATTTGTCCTTGACTTATTAAAATATAATTTTATATGCTTTTCTACCCGACTATCTTTTTTAAGGATTAGCAGCATTTCTGTAAATTCCCCACACCGGAGCTGAAAGTGCCCCCCACTGTCTAACCACTTCATCACCGCTGTAGCACCAATGAGCATAAATCCCAGCAATAAGGAAATATTTGTTCAACCTATTAAAATAAAACCCATCTCACATCAGTTATAGCACCACGTTGCTTTTTTTATTGAGGTTCAACAGTCTCTGACATTTGCGATTGAAATGGTGCTGATGGAGATTGTAATTAGCAATGAATTGATTGCTTTATTTACATATGTGCAAAGCGAAGCTTGAATGCCCTGGGTACATCTGTTTGGCACAAATCACTGGCATCAGTCAAACAAGACTCAATTAACATTTAAAATCAGCAAAGCCAGTTACAAATACACAAATACTGTAATTAAACACATTGCCTGGGGGGATATATATATATATATATATATATATATATATATATATATATATATATATATATGTGTGTGTGTGTGTGTGTGTGTGTGTGTGTATGTATACTCATAATGGTTAGGGATCTCTGCATGGAGACACATGGACTCTAACTGAAGCTAACTGAATTAGGATTCATCATTTTTCAGGTTTCTTTATTTTCAGGACTTCATTCCACTGTGTTTTATGTTCTCTGAGGCAGAGACCTATTCTGTTTTTTAGGGATCCATGTTTCAGTTGGGTTTCACATGTGCAAACATTCACTGTATCATTGTAGGAGGGCTTTAGAAAGATGAAAGAGCCAGATCAGCTTGCGGGGAGCCATCTATTTTACTGAGGGATAGAAGAATGAGTCTGGCATCAATGACAAATGAAGGGCTGTGATTTTCAGCCTGACTGTGCACACGTTTGCAGGTAAAAATGTGATGGAAAAGAAGTTGGCCGAACAGTCGGCAGTGTAGACCTCGAGAGCTTTCTGCTATATAGGATGCTTTGCACTTTCGTATCAGGCTGGAACATTAAAGCCTGCACTAAGGAATCCAGTGGGTTTTGTATCCAGCAACAAATCTGATATTTCTGTCCCACTTTTTAAAAATTTGGTCCTGGCTCAGGCTTATCTATAAAGAAGCAGCTCTAAAATTAGAGGCTGAGAGCTGATGTGTGCATACTCCTAAAAGCCAGCCGCCTATACACCATGGAAGAGCTGAGCTAACGTCTTTTTACTACACAGTCCTTGGAAATTTTATTAAAATGTTTATAACAGTTGTCACAAGCCTTATTATAACTACACACATAGAGTGTTGTAAATAATATGTCATAAGGTTTTATAACACAAAGTGACATTATGCATTATAATATGAACTTATTCAAACTTTTGATTCTTTGGATGTTTGGATTGGTTTCTTACTTTAAACAAGATGATTAGACTTTAATGAAAGTCTGTAAAGAGCATTAATTAGCTAAGCTTTTATAAACTCTTATGAGCACTTATAAAGTCATTTTTCAGAAAAAGCATTATAAGGCTTTATGTCTCTGGTCTCTATGATAAGATGAACAGCTAAAATTTATAATTCATAATGCATTATACCACTTTGCATTATAAATACTGATGGCATGTTCTTATAACACTTTTAAATCTTATAACAAATTTAAATGATTATGGTGTGGCTATGTACATCTATGGACATTAACAAAAGCTTATGACAAGTATTATAAAGCACTATAAGTACTTAATATATCTTTATAAATGCACTTATAATGCATTATAAATACCGGATTTGTGGAAATTACCTAAACATCGTGTACAGGGGCTTATGACAAATGTTGTAATTGCTATAAATACTTTCTAAAGCATTATGAATGCAGTTATAATGCATTATGTCACGTTTTGTTATGAATCTTTACATCATATTGTTGTACCAGTTAATGAGTATGATTATAAACAACATGTACATTGACAGGAACTTAGGACAAATGTTTTAATTGCGTTGAATACTTTCTAAAGCTTTATAAATGCACTTATAATGCATTATGAACACTGGATTAATAGAAAGTATTACAAAAACTTAAAGTAGGTGATAGATCTGTAGCCTAAAATGCCTTGTTGTTTAAAGCTTGTTGTTGACGCATGATAGCCGGGTGGTTTTGCGTTGTCTGGATGGTTCTGGTAATTTAAATAAACTCTATACCACTGTGAACAGAAAATCATCTCATCACACCAAAGCTTGAGGCTGCTTTAGAGGCAAAAGGAGTTCAGAGCATTAGTAAAGTGTTTAGTAAGAATAAGCTTAACACGACGGTCACCTGTGATCGTTCACATACGAACAGGATGGTGGGGTATAGTCTGTGTGCGTTGGTGTGTCACACTGTGCTGATGTTCGATAATATTTTCAAGCAAGACAAAAGTAACGAATGCCAGACTCATAAAAATTGTGTAATTGCAGTTGTGTTATTAAACTTAAAGAGGTAATTAGTTGACATGACTTATTACCACTGACAGTCGTGGAAACGCTGATTGGACCTCCATCATTGATGAAGACAGCTGTTGTTGGCGGTTTATAAATCCCTGTTAACCCACATAAACCTGTTTGATGTCAAATTACACAGATTTATCTCCAACTAAACCAGAGTTTAGTGTAAATATGCCTCACTTCCACATAGGCTTTGGACTGGATTTAATGAATTGGCTGTGTATCGTCTCCATTCAGCCACTTCAACTTTATAGAGTCTGCTCATTTAAAACTCTAGCGCCTTCCAAAGGTGTTTTATAGAGTTGTTTAATAGAGTTGCTGCTACCATATGAAACGTTTGAATTACCTGTGTACGTGATCGATGCGCTACGTTCTGGATTCACCTTTGAGTGGTTTCACTTTGGAGCTTTTACAGCATGTAAGCTTCTAAAAACAGTATTGGGAATCCATGGCATACAGACATAAATCATCGTGCATAAAGAAGTATGAATGTGTATTTATGAAGTGTTCTATTACATGGCATAAATTACTTTTAGTTTGGAAAAATCAGACTTGTCTCAGACCCTGCCAAGCATTTAGTTTAGATCAGATCAGATATTTATGATAAAGTTAAACAGGTTAGTTACATATAGTCTTCAGCAGTGAGTATTTGTCTTTTTTTTTTGCTTAAAACACAGTTATTGTGTTATAACCAATCTGGGTAGAGTTTTCATGAGCTCTCTGTGTCCACACTGGTTTTCTCCATTTTGCTCGTCCCTCAGTCCAAAAACATGGATTAAAGTTAAATTGGCTGCTCTAAATTGCCCCTACATAGTGTGTGTCTGTGTGAGCGGTAGATTGGCATCCTGTCCTCAGTGAATGTATCCAGTGCTGAAACGTTTTCTCCTGAATGGACATGGGGAACCCACCCACAACCCTAATGAATGACATTTTGAAGCCTTATAAACCAACTACTTCCAGTCCTTAAATCTGATTGGCCAAGCCATTTGTCCAGCCGTGACATTATTGATGATTACACACACCTCTGACCACTTCACATTCGTATCAATGTGTGATATACAATACATTATTTTAAGTTTTGTATTATTAATATAGTTATTAATATAAAATACAGATCAATACAAACAGCGAGCTGATTCCCTATGTGCACTAAACCTGCAACCTGTTACTCAGCAATCAATGTTGAACCTCCACCAAGATTGGATCCCCGGCGGTGAATGTGCTAACAAGTGCACAACCGTGTCACCTGTTAAATATCAATTTAAAGAAGCAGTTTCAGTTCGAAGTGATATCAGAGTTATTTTACTAACTTTCAGATGTGTGACATCATCAGACAGATTCCATTTACTTGGCTGAAATAGCTGCCGTAAGCTGAATGCTTTTGTTTTGTATGCTTTGGTGCTCTATATATGCAAATGCTTTGGCTTTAGTAAAAATGTAATAAGGTACATACTATTATCTCATCCTATTAATTTTAACAAAACATTCCCGACTGGCTCTTTGCCTATTTTCTAGTTACTGATGTGTGAAATTCAGACATTCATTTTCATTTTCAAATTCATTCTTTATTTCCCCTTTTTTTAATAAAAGAGCAAGTAAATGCCAAGCAATAGCTTTTCTTTGGGCAAGAAAGGGAGAAGCAGGTGATGGATTGAGAGAAGCGAGAGGGCCTGGGACGGGCGTGAAATGGTCGCATGTGTTTCACGCTTTGCTTTCGCGTTCAATGGAAGCAGCAGGCTGCAGGACGGATGGAACGGGCAGATGGGAGGAGGGTGCGAAGACAAATCCAGCAGACCATTTTTCTTTCGCTTTCTTTCATTTCCAGCTACGACGGCTTTAAACTCTGATCTTAACGAGACGCAGCGGTGCCACTGGCCTAAATGAAAAATGAGTAGGCCAACGGAGGCTTCTGGGATTGCAGACATAGTAAAGCAAATGTGGCCTAAAATGGCCCAGTCTTCTTAGTGAGGTCCTCTGAGACCTATCCCATTACAGGTGATCACAGCTGGGTGATCTTTTTTTTTTACCACAGTGAAGTGTAGTTTAAGATCAGAATGAACACAATGTGCACAGTTCAATATGTGGATTATTCTTTTTATAAATATTATTTAGTTTTTTTTTTGATAAAAGGTCATGTGACAGTCCCTTGTTTATTTGTAGCTGCAGGTCAGGTACCCAGACAGGGTTTGTGCAGTAAAAACATTTTGACAGCTGAATATCAGGTCATTATTATAATTGTATTTTTTTTAATTCTCTCTTTATTCGTTGCCTGTACATCTTTGTATTTGTAAGATGTCTCTACAAGAGAAAATGTTGAATCCAGGGCAGACAGCTTGGGATGGGATGTTCTCCTAACATGCTAATATTGGGAGATGTCTTCATGCCCACCAGAACGTTATAGGTGCTGGGCAGATACACCCAGAAAATGGTGCCAATCTATCAGTGGGCACACTTTTACTCACTTAGACACATACTATATAGGGGTCATTTAGAGTATCTAAATCACTTTGAGTCCATGTTTTTGGACTTTGGGAGGAAACGGAAGAACCCGGAGGAAACGCAAACAGACAAGGGTAGAACGTGGAAACTCCACCTAGATCAGGATTCAAACCTGAGAGGCAAATGTGCTAACCAATGTGTCTCTGTGCCACCTTTAAAAAACATATCAATTCAAACATACTTAATTGCCCCATGTGTGAGTCTGTGTCCCTGCTCAAAGATGGACTGCTCATCAGTTCAGTTTTCTCCTTCTATGAGAATAAAGATACAGAATTCCTGTTGACCTTAACTAAAATAAACAGCATAAAAGATAACTATACAAAATGCAAATGATAGTGTATCACATGCTTTGTTTTAAAAGTAAATCAGGTTTTCCGAACCCCATCTTTTCTTTGGCACATTTTCAGCAGAGGCCATTCTTATCCGAATCAATATGCTCCATATTTAATGATCCACTAATTGGTTGTTCACCCCCGATAAAGAAAAATAGGTGGGCAACATCCCTGCTAATTTCCAACCAACATAATAGACCTTTGGACTGGATTTCCTAAATTCAGCAAAAAATTATAATGTTAAACTGTAAACCAATTCCTTATGTTTGCTGTACAAACTGAATATGCACAGAAATGCTCTGCTGTTTAGTAAAGAGGAAGCGTTTGAAAGCATGAGGTCAAATATCAATACACTCTGCAATATATTGACGTTCTGACCGTGTTTCATAGTTAGCATTAGCCATTAGACAGTTCACAGCTGTGATATCATCTTTCAGTCCCCATCCGCCTTTGGCACTGATTCTGTCAATGAGTCATACTGCAGTGGGCATTGGGAATAGTACTTCTGTTGTGTGTGTGTGTGTGTGTGTGTGTGTGTGTGTGTGTGTGTCTGTATGTCTGCCTGTACCTATACATAGTAAGAATAACAAGCTGTGCATTCTATATGAATGGAATCCGGTCTCTGAACCCCAGCTCCTCCTCATTCAGTGGTCCAGCCCTCTTGTTCTGTTTATTCAGCTAACTGTGGAGCAGCTTCTGCCTCTAAAGTCCGGCTGGCTGGGCTACTTTTGTCCCAGCGGCCTCCGATTGTATTTCCCACCTCATCTATTGATCTTATCCAAATCCAGTGTCTGTGGCTCCGGGGTGTGTTTCCTCTGCCCTTCTCTTCTGACATTCACACACACACATACAAAGACATTTTGGGCCTGTCTCAATCTACTCGTTTGAGAAATTTCTTTAAAAAACTTTTCTTAACTGAATGATGGAGCCTGAAGGTGAAGAACTCTTTAAACACGTGCTGTACACCAGACTTTAATGAACTGTATTTATTTATTAAAAAAGATTTTCAACTTGCTGAATCGAAATGAATAAGAATTGAAGCATCAACATCTGGGTAACACATTCTATGACGCATCATGTCTTCATAATGCGTTATAAGTGCATTCATAATGCTTAATAACATTTGTCATACGCCTCTGTTGATGTATAGAATTGTTCATAATCACATCATAAAGCATGTCATATGGCTTTATAACACAAAGTAACATAATGCATTATAATTACTTCAATATAATTCAGATTCTTTGGATTGTTTAGACATTCTTTTTTAATAGAAGGTTATTTCACTTACACAGGTCTAAACAAGAAGATCTAACTCATTCGTTTACCACAAGCTTATAAAGCTTTATGACAATCTTTACAACAAATTAATTTATTCATTTATTCATTATCTTCTGCTTTATCCTATATCAGGGTCGCGGGGGGGTTCCCCATGCCCATCCAGGGGAGAACGTTTCGGGCGCTGGGCAGATAGACCCAGGACAGGACGCCAATCCATCGCTGGGCACACACTCACTTACACACACACTCTATATGGGGCAATTTGGAGAACTCAATTGACATGATCCATGTTTTTGGACTGTGGGAGGAAACCGGAGAACCCGGAGGAAACCCACACGGACAAGGGGAGAACATGGAAACTCCACCCAGATGGGGATTTGAACTGGGAATCCCTAGCGCTGAGAGGAGAACTTGCTAACCACTAAGCCACCGTGCCACACTATATAATGCATTATATCACCTTGCATTATAAAGCCTTAGGGCATGCACTTATAACACTCAAGGGTGTGAGTATGAAGATTTAGGTGCTTTAACAGAAGCTTATACAAGTCTTATAAAGCTTTATGAATATTATCATATTTATATATATAAAATGTTAGTCCCCAACAGGGGACTAACAAAAACATAAAGATGCACTACAGGCTGTAATTATAAAAGTCCATCTAATTGGTAAATTTAGGACATGGAGAATGGAGTGAAAATGGGGCGTGTCTGAACTTTGGACTGGTTCTGTATTTGAGTAAATGTTGTGTCTGCTCTCCACTGAATTAGTGATCAGTCCTAGTCAGGATAAGAGTTTTGAGCAGTGAATATGTAAGTGAATCGGGCCACATAGATTTCTGTAAGCAGTGAGGTTTGGTGACCAAGTGAACATCCCTGCCGGAGTGCAGGTACAGTAATGGAGAATCAGTCTGTCATAAAACCCACTCTTGTGTCGATTTCCTCCCACGAACTGTAATCTTCGCTGCACGCTTTCTTGCAGAGAAATATAAAGGGTCATCGGGGCGTCCCTATCTTTGGTTTCTTTCATTTTATTTCCGCACTTGTTTTGTTCTCCGCTCTCCAGTCATGCTGCATGGCCCGTATCCTCTTCTGTCTCCACTGCTCTGCTTTTAATGGGCTTTTGTGCTCCTGCCAAAAGTCACTCTCCTCCTCCAGCCAGCACTTAGATTAATCAATAGTCCCCAGCATTGCAGTACCATTAGCATGGCAAAGGAAATTAAAGGAAAGAAAAAGGCCAGTCTGCTCTGACATCAAGCTCATGAAAGACGACTCCATCGTCACGCCCACCCCCTCCCATCCATCTTTCTTATTTATGAAAATACACAATCGGAATAAAACAGTTCCTTTACTTGCTATTCCAGGTCTGTAGAGCTCTTTTACAGCTCCTGTTTTGTAGCTAACGTTTGAAGTGCCCTAACCCAGATACACACACACACAGCCACACACACACAGCCACACATATCAGACTTAGTCAAACACTTGCTCTCAGTGCGACCTATAATTGCTCCATGGCTTGTAATCAACAGCTCCCACTTTCGAATGCTGGCTGAGGTAAGTGGGTATTATTTGTCATTATCCATCATCAGGCTGATCAACCCGTCTCTCTCCATCCCTCGCTTCTACTCGAAAGTTCGTATCTGCAAAGACTACGTTTGCACAGAATCCTTCATTCTGCTCGACTCCATCTGAGGCTCAAAATGCAGCGACTCTCTCCCCTTATCTTTCTGTCTCCTCGTCAATACTTTATTGTTCTCTCCTCCAACCATTTGCATGACATTTACATTGTCATTTAGCAGATGCTTTTATCCAAAGCGACTTATAAATGAGAACATCAGAAGTCAGTAGTTATGAAGAAAACCAGCTACACTGTAGAATTATCAAACCTGATCGTTATATGATGCTGCACCCCGCCCCTTTTTTTATTATTATTTTTTTTTACAACAGGTTTGTTAAAAAGATGCGACTTTAGTAGTTTCTTCCAACTGTCTTAAGGATGTAAAAGACAGACCTGTGCCCTACATTCGCTAATGCAATTATAATAAGTTGGAGAATTCAATTGACCTTGATCCATGTTTTTGGACTGTGGGAGGAAATCGGAGAACCTGGAGGAAACCCACATGGACACGGGGAGAACATGGAAACTCCACCCGGATTGGAATTCAAACCGGGAATCCCTAGTGCTGCAAGGCGAACATGCTAGCCTCTGGAGACAACATTCATTCATTCATTCATTATCTTCCGCTTTGTCCTATATTAGGGTCGCGGGGGGGGGGGGGACGTTTCAGGCGCTGGGCAGATACACCCAGGACAGGGCGCCAATCTATTGCTGTGCACACACTCACACAGACACGCACACATACACACACACACACTCTACATGGGGCTATTTGGAGAACTCAATTGACTTGATCCATGTTTTTGGACTGTGGGAGATAACCGGAGAACCCAGAGGAAACCCACGCGGACACGGGGAGAACATGGTAACTCCACCCAGATGGGGATTCCCCAGTGCCGAGAGGAGAACATGCTGACCACTAAGCCCGGAGAAAACATGTTTTATAAAAAATATGAAATCACTTTTCAGTCTAATATTTTTCTCTCGTTTGTTAACAGAGTTCTTTTTTTTTAGGACATTTTTAAACAGAAAACTTTAAAGCACCTATCTATATACATGACTATTGAGAGATTTAAAGCAGATCTTACACCTGGTATCCAGAACAGAAAGGACAGTGTATCGTTACATTTTGGCATCCCACTTTGCACTAGGGGTTTCCAGCAGCGACTGTGATCTCAGTCGGGATAAAGCTGAAAATAAATAAATGATATGCCACGGCTTAAAATCACTGATGCATTGACTTCATATCAGTGTTTGGCACAAAACACCAGAGAGATCACTGCCTCACGTTTACGCCATTGTTTCAGCTATCCATGTATGAATCAATAAGTAAAGAAGCATCACACATAAAGGACTTTCCACGGAAGGTCCACCCGTCAATACGAAACGAGTCCAGCAGGATATGGCTTTGAAGCACTTTGCTTAGATGATCTATTGCCCTCTGACGATTGGATAGATATCGGCAAGGTATCGCCGTCCTGCCGCTAATTTCCATTATCTATCAGTGACTTGACACTTGGCGTAAGGAGACCTGGTTTGAAGGGAGCGTAAGTCATTGATTGTTTTGTTCAACACAAATCCTTTCGCCGATGAACTAAAGGGTCCAAACTCCCCATCTGGGCCAAAAAAAGAAATTATACCTTCTATGTAAAGTCGAAATCCACACAAGCCCCAGATACAGAGGAGCTGTTCTCTTTGATGCCGTGTTATTCTGTGATCCCAAGCCAGTTTATTACATTGTGCATTAATATTTAACACAGCCCGCACCTGCTGCATCAACAAGCAGGTCGTCAGTGGAGCACAGGGGTTACATTTTCGAGGTGAGGTTGTTTTAATGGCCTGAGAGGGCACATGAGAAATGGATTTTAACCCCGTCAGCTTTTCTGACTGTCACATGTGGGAAATCGTTAGGATGCCAGCGGATAAGCACTATGTTGTGTCTAACATCTCAGCTTATTAGAGTCGCTACGCATCATGAAGGCTGATGTGGAGATTTGAGGAAGGCAAACAAGTTTGTTTTTGTCTGGCTCATTTTCTCTGTTCGCATTCAGGCTATTGATCTCATTATCAAATGCTTACTTTGCGTCTTTTGGTGCCACCTTAACCAGCTGCAACTAGTTAATAACCTCTAACTGTTATTGATAAAGCAGTTCCAGGAGTTGCGTAGTCATTCCTCTGTGATAATTGGATAGGTGTTTCCACTTGCTTTGATATTAATTACGCCGCCGCCAGCTTGGCATCAAAGGCCAGCCAGCCGGATGGACCATTATCCATTAAACCTGTTGGCGTTCTGCAGTAAGCCACCGGATAGGGGCTGAGGGAATTGCTCTCATTAGCTTGAGTGACAGGCCCTGCTTCGCCCGACCAATTTCATCCCCATCACCGGAAAGTCAGATCTGAATGTTGCAAGTGGCACATAATTGCTTTTTTTTATTTCCATGACAACAGACACCATCCTGGTTCGGCCGGCAAAAGTATTTACAGTCTTTGACGCGAGTCCGAGGAGGCATCACGTCGGGCTCCGCATACATGGGCGCCGTGTTATCGTGGCTCGTCGGGTTCACGTTTGGGCAACTGAGCCAATTAAACACTGTCACGCATGGTCGGTGTGTCAAATTATTTCCAGAGAAATGACAGCATGAGCAGAGGTTAACTACTGAAGTTGGGTTTTCGGAGACCTATTAAAGCCCCCTCAAATTTCTCTGGGCATGTCTGCCCATACTAGGCATTTGATACACGTTTTGTCCAAGGGAAATAAAAAATGTCTCACTGAACATGTTGCCAGCACCTGCTGGAAGCTCCCCGTATTGAAACAGCCTTAGATACACAACAGCAAGCAAGAAGTCCAAGAATTTCAGGCCCACATAAAAGAATTCGGTGGCTCAAAGCCTTGATTTCCATACCAAAAGCCAGAAGTCAGGATAGGGTGTTAGAGTTAAATTGGACAGGATAAGGATGGGAGACGGGGGTCACTGGCCTTCCCCTTATGTAATCTCCAAAGAATGTACAAATCTCCCTTTTCTCACTCGTTCCCCCTCACCGTATGGCTTAAGCCGTTTTCCACAGGCTTCTCAGATATACAGATTAAAATAGACCCTGTGGATAATACACAATGAGGTACCGATTGCAGAGCTGTGTGCTCTCAGCCCTCAGAGAGATGGAATGAATTTTAACAGGCCCACTGATACCGCTGTACTGAAAAAAAGCGCCAGACATTTTCAATAATAAAAGGCTTTTGAAATCTGACGAAACAGCAGGCAATTAATAAACCGAAGGAAAATTAATATGTGCCATAAAATGACCTGTGTTTATTATTCCCAGGACACAGACATACGCCACAGTAGTGATTTTATTACCGTAATGTTCTTAACACATACAGCGTTGGGTAATAACCTTCTAGATTTGACTTTAATGGGTTTAACATTATTTTTGTGCGTTTCGTTGTCTAGTTAATTGGAAAGTTTTGTCAGATGGGAAAGGCACCTGCTTAGTTGAACAACCAGGATCAAGGTGTTACACTGTACATAATATACGAGTGTGTGTGGATGTGTGTAAGTGTGTGTGTTCACCATACTAATCCACATTGTTGCCTTGATTACCACAACATTTGACATACTAACTGTTTAGGAGCCTGTGGAGGTTTACATACTCTTTACAACCATCAAAACCACAATTCACCTCTACCACCAACAGTGATTGTTGTCCAAGAGTGATTAGCGTGGGGAAAATTATATTTAGGTGACATATATTTAGGTGATATATATATATATATATATATATATATATATATATATTCATTCATTCATTCATTTCCGCTTTATCCTATATATTAGGGTCGCAGTGGGGTTCCCCATGCCCATCCAGGGGAGAACGTTTCGGGCGCTGGGCAGATACACCCAGGACAGGGCGCCAATCCATCACTGGGCATATATATATATATATATATATATATATATATATATATATATATATATATATATATGCAGCATGGTGGCTTAGTGGTTAGCACGTTCACCTCTCAGCACTAGGGATTCCCGGTTCGAATCCCCATCAGTTTCCATGTTCTCCCCGTGTCCGCATGGGTTTTCTCCGGGTTCTCTGGTTTCCCACAGTCCAAAAACATGGATCAAGTCAATTGAGTTCTCCAAGTTGCCCCATATAGAGTGTGAGTGTGTGCCCAGCGATAGATTGGCGCCCTGTCCTGGGTGTATCTGCCCAGCGCCCGAAACGTTCGGATGGGCATGGGGAACCCCCCCTCGACCCTAATATAGGATAAAGCGGAAGATAATGAATGAATGAATATTATGTACATTATAATTGCACATTAATTGCCCTTGATTAGCAAAATACAAAAAAAAAAAAATTATAAAATGGACCTCAACAAATTATTGCACATATAATGAATTCTTCCCACAACACTGTTGCCTTGTGAATGCATCATCTGGTGTAAGTGTCTTTGATGGATGAGACAGAGAGACACCTGTGAGCTTCTCAGCTAAAGGTACCTTTGTGTTTTTGTCTAAATTGTAGCTATGTTTACGAATAAGACTACAGTCTTTGTTTTGCTGACCTGCATCCATTAGTTTCGTCTGCGGGAACCCGGCCCGCTCATGATTAAACGGTATTAAACAGTAAGTGGCTTTTTACTTTTACAGCAGAAAATAATCAAAACCAGACATAAAGTAAGCTGCTAGCAGACGCCATTGAATAAAATCAAGATTAATATTAGGGGTGGCCTCTCTCTCCATTTCCTTATTCAGTGCTCACTAGAGAATTTGAATTATTAATTTATCAAGACTCTATTCCGTTATGGTGCATATTTTATAAGCACTCTCAAGCTGCTGGAGAATGAAGAGATTGGCACCGAGACATTCTCATCTGAGACAATGGCTTTGCGGCTCCGCCGGAGTCCGGCGCATTCACACTCTGGACTCTGGCCTCAGGGGACAAGTGCATGTTTGCTGTGGGATTAGATGGAATAGGTTTAAGTTCTCTGAGCGTTAGCTGCTCAGTTGTGAAGCTGGCAGCCTTCTTTGTCGCAGTGTTTTCAGTCGAACGTCCCGAGCTCGTTTCCTTGTCTTTTCTTTGTCCTTGTCCACAGCTTGCAGTGTCCCAGCTTCACGGCTGAGTGGAGGCCTTTGAGCAAAAAGCCGGTTTTATGGCATTATGTGAATTATTTGGATGATCTCTCTCCCATCTGTCCTCATTAAGTGTGCGATCCACCTGCCTGCTCTTTTTTTGGCAGCGAAAATGTTTCTCTCGATGCGAATTCCAAAGCGAACATCCTGAGCAATCCAGGTTAACGCACACTCTTGGCAAGCTGCAGCTTGGGAAATTTGTTTCTTCATGATTTGGTGTTTATTTGCTCACTCACATAATGCGAGCCCACAGCAGGAGCTGAGGACGTCGACTCTGTTCGGAATCCACTCGAATTAGCTGTCAGTTATCTGTGGGGCGGAAAGTAAACAGAGGAACCAACTGCACCAGCCGGAGAACGCCGCAAATTAAAATGAAGTGATTATTGCTGCTTAGTGCTAACAAAATTACAGAGGTGCTGCACAGGTGTTTGGTCCAAACTTGGAATTCAATACGTTTAGCCGAGGTTTCTGTTTATAAAGTGCAAGACATTTTTGCTTGGTGTTGATGTCAGTATTTTTATATATGGGTTGGAAAATTTTGTATGGTAATTTACATTGCCCATATAATTATATGAAGTAAAAGTCTGTGTGTATGTATGTGTGTGTGTTCCCTATACAAATTCACATTATTTGAGAGTGTGGTAGCTCAGTGGTTAGGGTGTTGGGCTATCAATCTGAAGGTTGGGGGTTCAAATCCCAGGTCCAATGAAGTTTCCAATGTGGGTCCATGAGCAAGGCCCTTAACCCTCATTGCTCCAGGGATGTTGTGATTAACCTGTGTTTACCTTGTAAGTCGCTTTGGATAAAAGTGTCTGCTAAACGACCAAATGTTAATTTAATGTTACCATGACATTTGACATCCTTACTATTGGCGACTCTGAGAAGATTTATGTACTCTTTACACCAAGAAGCGGCTAAACGGGCTTTGTTTTAGCGTTTTTTTTATTCAGCCGTCACCCGCACACTCCGCAGCTTGATTTAGGGCATTTTAGTATGCCTTTGCTGTCTAACAACGGGATTCATGGGTGTATTTTGGGCATTATGTATAAACCAATCAGTGTGTCACTCGCCGTTCCCTTTGAGAGCCTGCAGCTGGTTTGACTGACGTTGGATTTTTATTTAAACAGCACAGTGCAACCAATTACGCCTCAATTAACATTTACGCCGTTTACAGAAAACGTTATCACAAAACTGCTGAGATTTTTATCCCACACAAAACTTGTTGCCAGTGAATAGCAACATCTATTTTAGGAATTCTGCTTTGGGTTTTAAAAAAGCAGTAAAAACCTGAGAACATCAATCTACTTTCTAATAATTATTAATGTTTAGCTAGCAGCATCCTGTGCCCAGCATCCTGAAAGCACAGACAAAGGATGAGAGGATGACTAACACAGGGCAAAAATCTTTAAGTTGGAGCAATACAAAGAAATGTCTAACAGACTACATAATAAGAGTTTAAACCTCCAGCAACACTGTGTCACAATCTAACCCCCCCTCCCCCCAACACTGAGAGTTATCCTTCATCCAAATCATACCTGGTCCTGAGAGACTCCTGATCATAAAAAACAGACTAAAGTAGAGTACAATCTGTCATTGAACTAATAAAACTAATAAAAAGAACAATCAGTGCGCAGCTGTAAATAATATAGTGTACAGTAGAAACAGTGAAAACCTGCAGGCACATAATACAGCGAGTCGTATCAATTATTCACAAAGCTATCACAAAACTAAATGTGTCTGCAACAGTTCAGGCTGCAAAAGGTCAACCTGGCTAATTCCGAACTTTAGATCGCCTCCATTTCTTGCTCTGCTGTTGGGTACCATGGTGTAGTTATGTGTGGGTATTTGTATTGATAATTGTTTCCACATTTCAGACTGTACTGTATTTCTCGGGTTTTCTCTGGAGTCTCCGGTTTCCTCCCTTAGCTGAAGACATGCCAATAGGTAAATTGGGGTGTACATTTCAGTGCACTCATAGTGCTGAACCTATATCTGGGTAAATAGAAAAGTTTAGTCATCCAATGCAAACCGTTGGCATGTCAATTATGCAGCTCTATGACCCACTATGCCAAACAGGAAGAAGTTAAAAGAAGAGGACTGTATTTCTAATTCTACTTTTACTAAAACATGAGCAGTGTCCTTCATGCAAGTCGGGTCTTGTTTGGCTGTCAGGAATTTAGAGTATTACTGATAGCGATGCTCCAAAAGTGCATACTCCATAATGATACACAATCTATCATAGCCATCATGATACCCACAACATCTATCATCTATCCATGATACGAGGTGCACTGTCCAAAACGATATGATATGCACTCTCCATAATGATATGAACATAAAAATAGCTCGTCTCTGAACTGTAACAGGCCTGACACATGAATTCTGTCTTTACTGGTCTCTCTTTTTCCCTTCTTTATTCCATAACACACTCTGTCTCTGACTCCTGTTATATTCGATTAGCTTTTTTATTTTTATCTAAAAACCCAGATTGGATTTAGTCCAAAGTCAGTTTCAGGACTTGTTGGTCCTGGTTTTAGAATATGTAAATCATGTGATGCATGACTCATACCATTACATCCATGTCATTGGATAAGCCTGAACAGACTGTGAAGAAGCTGCAGGGCAAAAACATGTTTGCTATGGGATGGATTCACTGTACCACTAGTAATGTGATTTACAATCGGAAAACGGTCCTCGTGGGCTTTTTGCATTTTCAGGAATGCTAAGCCTCCAGAACCTTTCCATTTCCATTTAGTTATTTTTTATCCAAAGTAAGTTACAACTGAAAGAACGACACAAGTCAGTAAGTTACAGAGAAACCAGCTGCAACCACAGCGTCAGTCCTGATTAAGGATGAGGAAACTTAACTTAGTTTCAGCAATAAATCATGATTAAAAACATAACAATTAATGATTCGTAAGATTGCGACATTTATGAGAAAAAAAAAGAATGCTTGCCCCTGTTTCTGTGCGATTGAATGTATGTCCAGTGATGGATTGGCTCCCTGTCCTGGGTGTATCTGCCCAGTTCCCAAAATGCCCCCGCCCCCATCACCTCTTTTTTTCTTTAAAATTGTAAACAAATAAACAAATAAAATGAATAAGTAAAAATACAATTTTTATTAAAAAAAAACGTATTATTTTTAAAATAAAAAAACAACAAAATATTGTAAAATATTATAAACAAATATATAAATGTGTAAATTTTTTATTATTATTATAATTTTTAATGGCTTATTGGTTTGCACATTTGAATCTCAGCTTTGGGGATCCAGGTTCGAATCCCGAACTGGGTGTTTTCATGTTCTCCCCGTCTCCCGGGTTTGCTCCATGTTCTCCAGTTTCCTCCTACAGTCCAAAAACATGGATTCAAAGTAAATTGAATGCTTTAAATTGCCAAATTAGTGTACGTTTGTATTTGTGTCTGTGTAAGTAAGTGTACACAGAGATGGACTGTTGCCCTGTCCTGTCTAGCACCCAAATTGTTCTCCCCTGGATGGGCATGGGGAACCCCCTGCGATCGTAGTAGAGGATTAAGCGGAAGTTAATGAATTAATGATTATATTTTGCCCAACAATTTAAAAAAATAATATGAAAAAAGCATCCATTAAAAATGTGTTAGTAATTTGTATTTCAAATAAATCAGACATAAATAGTTGAAATTCTTCAGTCTTTTAAGGATCCACTTTAGGTTCCGTCTCTGTGACTTCTGTGATTGATGTCGGAAGGTTGGCGTTGTTCCGTTTTTATTAAGGCCAGAGTCATTCCTAATGGCTCTTGATAGTTACTGCTTGTTTAAACTATTAATTAAACAAGCCATATATCTAACCTCATTAAAATCCTGGAGGCCACACAGATTCCATTAAGAAGCGCAGCATGCTGGCTGCAGCAGACCTGATGGTTCCACCCAGGTCCCGTTTGGGTGAATGGAACATTTTTGCTGCCATGTCAGTCGTCACTCAGCTCCGTTTCATCCGAGCGCTCACTGTGATACAATATTACCTTCATACAAATATACAGACTCGGCATTGTGTAGAGCTTGTGGCTCAAATTAGAGTTCATTAACCCAAACACTGTTTAGTAGAGACTTTAGGGTTTAAAGAAAAACAATCTTGTCTAAAATAATTCTTGTGGGTTCTTGTAGAGCTCCGTGCTGAACTATTTGCTGTAGTTTGGTAGTTTCTTCCCCAGCACTGAGAGGTAGACATGCTAACCACGATGCCCCTGCAACAGTTTTATGACAATTGATGCTTCTTGACTTTGTAATATTTATCCCTTGGGCGGCAAGACAGCTTAGTGGTTAGTATAGCCTCTCGGAGCTGAGAATCCAGGTTCAAATCCCAATCTGTGTGAAGTTTCCATGTTCTCGCTTGTGTCCGCATGGGTTTTTTTTTGGGTTCTCCAGTTTCCTCCAACAGTCCAAAAACATGGATTCAATGTGAATTGACTGCTCTATATGACCCCCCCCCTGTGCAGCGATGGATTGGCGCCCTGTCCTGGGTGTATCTGCCCAGCGCCGGAAACGTTCTTCCCTGGCTTGGCATGGGGAACCCCCTGCAACCCTACTGTAGTTTAAGATAAAGCAGAGAATAATGAATGGGTGAATTTAGGCCTTTATAAATGATTTCATTGAAAATGTGGAGAAAGCAGAATGAGAATTCAGGAGTTTTTTTAAATAATTACTATTAAAAAAAAAAGAAATCCCATCAAACTACTTTTACATAATAAAACTTTTTAATTCTTCTGCTGCATTCGGAGCCATTTAAAGTTCATGCAGTGGTTTATTTCTGATCAGATGTGATCTTTATAATGACATAAAGCATGAAAAACACAATGGAGGAGTGTAAATACTTATATACAGCTCGACATTTAACGCTGGATAAATACGGGCTTCTGCAGATTTAATTACAGACGACTGTGTGTGTGTGTGTGTGTGTGTGTGTATGGGTGCTTCAGGAAAAATGGAAATTCAGGAAGGAGACTGAAAAGGAGTTTCAGACAACATGTGGGTCCAACTCTGGGTTGCCACGGTTCAGCTTAAATTCTGCTTTAGGTCCTATTTGCATTCTTGGCACTAAAGCCCCTCATAAGTGCCTGGTAATTGGGAGATGGTTTGTGGCTAAGACAGTGAAACGGAGCATGGAGGAGAAACATCCGTTTTAGCTGCGTATCTGGGAGTGGAACTTCACTCCGGGGTGGAATGAGCCTTGTGCCAGTCGACTGCACCCTAAACTAAGCGCCAGCTTCCAGCTGGCAGAGTTCAGCGCCTGCTTATCGTTATATGCCGTCCATCCGAATCAAAGGGTTCGAATGGCAGAAGCATGCATTTAGACTTTTAGCAGCGTGCGGTTTTCATTTGTAGGAGTTCGACCATGAGATGAGAAGCAAAGTACGGGGTAGAACACACGATAAAATACCAATTGAGAAGCGATGGGTAACCTTTGTGCTTAAAGTGCTCTCACGTAGGGGACAGAAGGTGGGCCGGAAAAGTGGCGGGATCTAAATGAAAAGGATTTTCCTATTGTTTGGAGGATTTTGAGGAAGCACAAGGGAAATAAGCAACACTCTCTTCCAATTATAAAAGAAAATGTTCAATTAAAATGTAAATGCGTCGACTAAATGATATCAGCTTTGAGTTTGCTACTGTTTTCCTTCGTGTCCTCCGCGGAAAACGT
The DNA here is from genome assembly GCA_019802435.1 of Corydoras maculifer. Classification (NCBI taxonomy): domain Eukaryota; kingdom Metazoa; phylum Chordata; class Actinopteri; order Siluriformes; family Callichthyidae; genus Corydoras; species Corydoras maculifer. The sequence continues at coordinate 900,946 of JAFMOD010000553.1, read as the reverse complement.
TCTGGACAATGATATCAGAAAGGCTCATCAAGAGAAAAGAAAAGAAAGTTATTTCCAAATGATTTCCATTTTAGTTCCAGTGAAGCGCTTAAGCGCCAAACATACAGTCGCTATTTATGCAAATTAAAGCAAATACAAAAATCGCACCAGCCATGTGGTTTTCTCTAAAAAGGGCCAACGTGTTGCACCTCTTGAAAGCTGTGCTCGCATCTGGTGTTGTGGCGGTGTGTGTTTGCGCTGATTGCCTAACTATGGTGGCACTGTTTGTTTCAGCGGTGTGGTTTTGCGTGAGAGATGCCGAAAGGTGACGGATATCCAGGGTGACTCACGGGTTCTGGTTTATCTCTACCTTCATGCTTCCTCCAGGCCTCAGCTGTAGTGCATTAGTCAGATATCCCTCCCGCCTGGAGGATAATCTGTCCTGCCGTTGATCTTCTAGGCCTATTACCAGCAGACACTTACTCCACAAGCATGTGGAACTCAGGTGCAATAGGTCAAGGAAGATGGCTTACCCAGTAAGAGGGTAGTAAGGGCACAACAGGGTCAGATTTTTCATAGTTAAATGAAGAAATTGATAAAATAGCAAAGAAGCAAAAGTAAATTCGGCCAAAGATGGCACAGGTTCATCATCTATTTCAATTCCTTGAATTGATCGGCTGACCTCTCTTTCCTCTGTTGCTTTTTATATTTTATTTTATTTTATTTTTGATCTTTTCCCTTTTCCTTTTCTTTGTTTCTTTACATACTCTTTCCCTTTTTTTTACTTGGTGACCTGACTGGATTAATGAGTGGGTTTCATTTTTTTATTTTAATGGTAATGGGGGGTTAACGTTAGCTAAGTATTTGAGGGGGGGTTGGTTTGGTAGCAGTGTTTTTTTTTAACAATAACTTACAAGGTTCTCTGTTGTTTATATGCACACTGGTGTGTATTTCTGTATTTAATTGTGTATAATTATGTACGGTTTGTATCCATGTTAACGGCTCTTTAATAAAAATAAACAGATCAAGCTTTAGAGAAGAAAAACAGCAGCATGATTAATTCCGTCCACATATTGGACAATGTGAAGGAAAACGGAGGTGCCAAAAAGTTTCCACGCATCCACACAGGGGTCGTGGTTTTTAATTAAAAGTAAAAAAAAAAAAAAAACAACTTGATAGGCAGCCTTGTGACGTTAATTGAGTGTATGAACTGTGCCAGCTCGTGTCTGAGTGAGGTGTTGAGGACTAAACACAGAGTAGAATGTGACTGCAGAATTTAACTGTTGCCAAATCTTGACGCTGGGATTGTTGTTGACTGACAGGTGGAGCTTTCCGATAGCATATCTCACATTATCACAGATGCCTACGTTGGAAAAGAGTACATCATCCAGCTGGCTGCAAAAGACATGGAGATCGGCACTTGGAGCGACTGGAGCGTAGCTGTGCATGCCACACCCTGGACGGAGGAGCCTAAGCCCATCACCCCCACAGAGGCAGATGTTCTCACAGGTAAGAACCTCAGTAATATACTGGAATGGGGTGGAAGGAATGAGGACTGGAGACAGGATTTTCCACCAATGAACAGGCCACGCTGGGTCCTCCGTCACGCCAGCTTGTGGTTGGTCTCTCTCCTTGCAGCTTTTAATGTTCCTGGTTTTAAGGATGCACACACTCATTAGGCGGAGATGTGTCAGGTGCATTAATTAACGTTAGTAAAAGTCTATCAGCGATGGCTCAGCCTTCTCCCCCGTGCCACAGCGATCCATCCATCCATTATATTTTGTTTTATCCTATACTAGGGTCACAGGGAGGTTGTCCATGCCCATCCAGGGGAGAACATTTCGGGCGCTGGGCAGATACAACCAGGACGGCACGCCAATCCATCACACACACTCACTCACAAAGACACAGACACAAACACACTCTATATGGGGCAATTTGGAGAATTCAATTGACCTTGATCAATGTTTTTGGACTGTGGGAGGAAACCGGAGAACCTGGAGGAAACCCACGTGGACTCGGGGAGAACATGGAAACTCCTCCCAGATTGGGATTCGAACCAGGAATCCCGAGTGCTGAGATGCGAAAGTGCTAACCACTAAGCCACCGTGCCGCCTGATCCTGCCACATATACTTTAATATTACATAGTCTTACACTGGGGAGAAAACCCACACAGACACGAGGAGAACATGGAAACTCCACCCAGATCAAGATTTGAACCTAAGAGGCGGACGTGCCACACACTACACTATTTTCTTTTAAAGTATATTACAGTAAGGTTTACAGATCGTGCTGTATAGCGTTGTTGTATTGTGTTGACTCAGCTGTTCTGTACAAAAGTCCCATGTACTATATACTTTAAGTAAAAAACTTCTTTTCAAAGGAGCAAATCCACCATAAATCAAAAGTATTAGTCAGAAGCTAATTGATCGATTTGGAAGAAAGTGCTAAATGAACTGCAGCCAGCAATCCTGGTACACCCACTGCTGGATGTACAGCCAGTGTTTCAGTCTTCCAGCTATTGATGAGCTTGTTCTGCTTTAGTAGATAAGAGAATCCCATAAGCCCTGAAAGCCACTGTGACTCTGCTCCCTTCTGTTTAAAAATAGCATTGACAACTCCAGGAGTGTTATAAGGGGTAATATGTGGCTACGACTTCACTTGGGTTTGATCCAGCTGACAGTATAGAATTGCTGCTACACTTGGAGGACTACATAGATCACTCAAGATGTATTCGGGAAGTTGATTTGAATTCAGTCAGCGTATGTGTGAACCTTCCAACTAATTACAATGCTAGCTGTTTGCAGGCTCTTATATATTGAATGGTTTTAATATCAATGGCTTTGGATTTTTAGTTATAATATCTGTACTTATAGTATGTTAATTGTTAAACCCATTAATATATTCATTCATTATCTCCTGCTTTATCCTCTAGTAGGGTTGCGGTGAAGTTCCCCATACCCATCCAGGGGAGAACGTTTCGGGCGCTGGGCAGATAGACCCAGGACAGGGCGCCAATCCTTTGCTGGGCACACACTCACTTACACACACACACACACACACACACACTCTATATGGGGCAATTCAAAGAATTCAATTGACTTGATCCATGTTTTTGGACTGTGGGAGGAACCCGGAGAACCCGGAGGAAACCCACGTAGACATGGGGAGAACATGGAAACTCCTCCCAGATTGGGATTCGAACCGGGAATCCCTAGTGCTGAGAGGTGAACGTGCTAACCACTAAGCCACCGTGCCGCCCCCATTAATATATATATATATATATATATATATATATATATATATATATATATATATATATATATATATATATATATATATATATATATATATATATATATATATTTTTTTTTTTTTTTTTTTCTTGGTGAAACATTAATGCAATTTTATCTGTGACCTTCATATTTTTGTGCATTGAGGATTGATGCGCCTGCTTACCTTACACCACTGGTGTCCAATGGTTCATTTGATGCTGTTTGGTACGTTGCCATAACAATTCAGCAAAAGAACAAAGCTTTTGCTCGCTGTTTATGAGACAGAGGTCATATCTCCAGTTTCAGCCTCTAAATTCATTTCACTGTCAGGAGTTTAAATGTAATATGTTATGTTGGTGTGTATGTGTATACAGTACATTACCAGTCAAGTTTAACCACTTGCTACATTGTCTATTTCCTCCACTTACCATATAGATGGACTTTGTAGTTTAATAATTACAGACTGTAGTTCATTTGTGTTCTTTGTTTTTGTTAGTCCCCTGTTAGTTTTCTGTCCTCTATTGGTTACATCCATCACAGAACAGGTATCATTTGGGTGGTGGATTGTTTATTGTTAGTCCTGCAGTGACACTGATGCGGTGAGGGGATTTCAGTGACACTGCTGGGATAGGAATAATGCACTGACCAAATACCTGCTCTGTGGTGGTACTATTGAGTTCCTGACCATTATAAGTACAGTATAAAAGGGACATACACAGTATGTACTGTAGAACACAAACAGATGAACTACGGTCTGGAAATGTAGAACTACAAAGTCCATCTTTTGTACTTCCATTTTACTGGAAGTGGAACTAAGAACATGGACAATAAGTGAAGCAAAAGGAGGCACTGTTTCTTGTGCATTTTTAAAACATTTGATTAATATTGACATTGCTGCAGTGAGATGGAGGGCTGTGTGTTTGATCTAAGAAGGTGTTAGACGTTATCAGCACCTTGCAAATAATGCAATAAAATGGGGGCATTAATTAAAAAAGAAACCAATTCCCACTTGCACACACATTTAATTAGATTTACCTCCAGACAACATTAATGTGTTTCCCTCATGAGGAGAGAAACCATCACTTCTATGGTGTTAATATGTAATCAGTTTATTCCTTTAAAATCAGTGTACACGGCATACACATGTAAAATACTGAAACGAACCTGCGATTTGTTCAGTCGCCTGATTCTTTATTTTACTAACAAAAGTACAATGGAAAGATTTTTACAGCAGAACTAAGATGGGAAAGGGGTATTCATGAACAGATTAATACACTAACTGGGACAAAGAATCTCATGTCGTGTTCGTTACTGTTGGTAGATGATCTGGTTGAAACCTCACTAAAATTAATACTGCCAGTCCAGTGGTTAAAGTGTTGAGTTATCGGTCTAAAGGTTGAGAGTTCAAACCTTGAGTCCAACAGAGTTGCTCATATGCTCCATTGAGCATGGCCCTTAAACCTTATTGATTCCGTGACGCCAACCATCAAGTTGAGATATTTTGAAGTTGCTTTGGATATAGCTGTCTGTAAAGATGATTTAGTGTTAAAAAGTTTGATAACACTTTATATGAAGCTGGTATTCATAAAGCTTTATAAAGTATTCATAAGGCTTTACCACACTTCTCATAAGCCTCTGTTTATATACATAGATATTCATAATCGCAGTCATAGTGATATGTGTGTACATGACATAAGTCTTTATAACATAAATTGACCCAACACGTTATATTCTTATCTTATTATTTATAAGCTTTAAATTTTAATTTGAAGTAATGAGCATTGATAATCTTTTATAAGTCATTATGAAGAAATATTGATGCAGTCTCCTTTATTAAGGTAATAAATCACAAAAATGTACATAATGCCTGGAAAGAAATCTTGTAAGTGGTTATTAGCAGTTACTGTATAAGAACGCATATATTAATTTTCAAAGAGGCCATTCATTAATATTAAACACAAATGTTATTAAGCATTATGACACTGGTCACTATGAAAATTAACTTAACATTTATAATTTACATTTTATAATGCAATATGTCATAACCATATTTTTAAAGTGTTATAGGAACATACTAAAAGATTTTATAAAACACTGTGACATATTGCATCATAAAATGTATTTATAATGTTTTATAAAGTATGCATAATGCTTTCTAACACTTGTTATGACTTTGTTAATGTATATAGACAATCATAACCATATTTATAAAGTGTTATTAGAACATACCATATGATTTTACAACACAGTGTGATTATCTGTGTACATTAACAGGTTTATAACAAGTGTTAGAAAGCATTATGAATACTTTATAAAACATTATGAATACATTTTATAATGCATTATGAATACCGGATTCACCATCCAGAATTAAAGTTACATTTCTTAACAGCTGAAGTCTGATATAATATTATGCAGCGTTCTTCACGTCATCAGAAACATGTTGTGCGTGATTTATGATGACTCTTCCTTTTTGGTAGTCGTGGTGATATTTGTTAATGAATTAATAGCAACCTGCTGTCTTTAGTTTATTGTATTGTAGCACAGTGGCAATCACTGCTGAGAATGATACTGATTCTAGCTTCAGGGTGGTTATTAATTGCGTTCCTAGATTTGCTATGGCCTTTATTTAATTTTTACAGATAAACGTTTCACACTGTGATAGAAAGCCTGAGTCGATTCGTTCATTTCACTCAATTACTTGTATAAACGCCGTGCATCTCTGTCTACAGATACCACCCCATCAGTCGCCCCTCCATCAGCTAAGCCCAGAGTGGGAGTTGCCAGCCAAGGAACCTCCACCTTTGTTTGCTTGACCCATATTCTTCTGGCATGCATTCTGCTGTCCATCATGTGGTATGTGCTGAGTTTGATATCGTATGTGTGACAATTAAATTAATCTTTACCATTACAGAATGAAATGGATTAATCATTTAACATGCTTCCAATCAGAATGTGGAATTAGAATCTAATATTAGAATTAGTTTATATATATATATATATATATATATATAAACACAACTAATGGAGCATCTTTTAAAAAACTGCAATTTTCCCCCAGGGATTAATAAAGTATTCTGATTCTAATAATATAACAGTTCCGTCTGGAAAGTGGAGTTGACCAATGACATTATGTTTAGTTGTGTTGTTATGAAGTTGATACAATAAGTTGATGGTTCAGGGCAGACTTGTTAAAAAGCGTATTGTGGTGCAGTTCTGTCCACAGACATTTCCATAAATGCTTATTAGAC
>JAFMOD010000553.1:868290-888833 GCA_019802435.1 Corydoras maculifer | reverse complement strand
ATCTTTTAAAAAACTGCAATTTTCCCCCAGGGATTAATAAAGTATTCTGATTCTAATAATATAACAGTTCCGTCTGGAAAGTGGAGTTGACCAATGACATTATGTTTAGTTGTGTTGTTATGAAGTTGATACAATAAGTTGATGGTTCAGGGCAGACTTGTTAAAAAGCGTATTGTGGTGCAGTTCTGTCCACAGACATTTCCATAAATGCTTATTAGACCCTGTACAGGTCAGTAACTCTCAAGTCTCGTAGCAGACAGTCTAATTCATGGGCCTAAAGATAAGTGCACCTTATCGATCCTCAGTAGCCACTCAGAGCCGGGCGAGTAACAAGATTCATTATGCAAGCATACACACATATTAGCCATACACCTCTTTATCCAAAACTGAGAATGACAGCATAATGAGCACGGATCTAATTAAAGCAGCTCATGCAAAGGTTCTGAGGTGGAGGTTCTGAGAACGACTGAGGGTCACAAACATCACATCCGAACATGATACAACCAAATGACCTGGACACCAAGGACACACTTCAGAGAACTCGAGTACACATCGAGACAGAGATACCTTAAATGTCTTCACTGCGTAAGATGATAGAAAATTCAATCGGTCAGTTGGTAAAGTCACGCTCTGCCGCCAATGCCAGAATCTGTGGAAGAGAGGTTTTAATGAACATGAAAAACACTCACACACACCAGTGACAACTGCAACAAACAACATAGACGTCAGACAATCCTGTAACAGATATGGGCAAGGGACGGAGTTTAGATAGGCCTCGGAGAATGCTTAGAAGGGAAACACAGCTGACGTAAATACATATAGTAACCCAACAATTAACAATAACTAATGAACAAACCGAACACAAACTCCAAAAAATACACAAACCCGCTCCTCAATATTACATGAAACTGCATGTTACAGGTATTAGTAAGTAAAGAAGCAGCTGCTGGCAACTGAGGTGTCCACCAATTACACCATCCAACTGATGGAAAGCAGGAGTCAGGCAGAATGTATTCTGATATGGTTCTAATCCTCCAACTCCCAGCAGGACTGAGAAAACTCCTACTGTGTTTACCCCATTGATGTCTTTTGTTGAAGTGGGCTTTAAAAGCTGAGTTTGGAGCGCTGGGATCATTACACGTTCTAGGATCAAATTATGGCTTAAAACTTTACTTGCTGTGAGTTGGCAGGCACCCCGTTACTGACTTCCTGACTGTGGAGCAAACTGTTAAAAGAGGTTCATTGGTTTTTAGAAATTGACCTTGAGAAAAGTAACACAGTGGATAGAGCTGGTACCTTAATGTGAGACGGTCCCGGGTGGGTGGGGAGTTTGCATGTACTCCACAGTCTGTTTACCAGGATTTTGTGAGAAGGTTTTGTGAGATCTCTGGGTCTTTCCTCCACTGTAGTTTACTCTCTCTCTTTCTCTCTCTCTCTCTCTCTCTCTCTCTCTCTCTCTCTCTATCTATCTATCTATCTATTTATCTATTTATCTGTATTTATAAAGTACCAGTTTGCTTGACTTATTGTCCACGTTCTCAGTTCCACTTCCTGTAATGATGGACTATGTAATTCTACAATTCCAGGCTGTAGTCTGTTTGTGGACTACAGTACATACTGTGTACGTCCCCTTTACTCTCTAATGGTCCACTTTTGTTCTCTAATGGTCAGAACCCCAATAGAACCACCACAGAGCAGGTTTTATATGGTTGGTGCATTATTCCTATCCCAGCAGTGTCACTGCTGCACTAAACCCCCCTCACAGCATCAGTGTCACTGCAGAACTGAAAACCAGAGGACTAACAAAAACAAAGAACACAGATGGAGTACAGTCTGTAATTGTAAAACTACAAAGTCCATCTATATGATAAGTGGAGGAAATAGACAATGGAGCAAAAAAGGGGGCGTGTCCGTATGACTGGTACTGTATGTTGAAAGCGAGAGAGTGTTAAGTAATTTCGGGAAGGCCCATTTTCTGCTTTTGCATTATGCACAAAGAAGTATTTTAAAAAAAGTTGTCTTGATAAAGGCACGGTGGCTTAGTGGTTAGCACGTTCGCCTCTCAGCGCTAGGGATTCCCGGTTCGAATCCCCATCTGGGTGGAGTTTCCATGTTCTCCCCGTGTCTGCGTGGGTTTCCTCCGGGATCTCCGGTTTCCTCCCACAGTCCAAAAACATGGAACAAGTTAATTGAATTCTCAAAATTGCCCCCTATAGAGTGTGTCTGTGTGAGTGAGTGTGTGCCCAGCGATGGATTGGCGCCCTGTCCTGGGTCTGTCTGCCCAGCGCCCGAGACGTTCTCCCCTGGATGGGCATGGGGAACCCCACCGCGACCCTAATAGAGGATAAGCGGAAGATAATGAATGAATGAATGAATGTCTTGATAAATTCTCTAAAACAAATATTTAGTGTAAAAACATTTAAAATGTGGCTTTTTGTTTTTTGGTGAAACACCCAACACTTTAGTATGTAAATAAATAAAACANATCTTTTAAAAAACTGCAATTTTCCCCCAGGGATTAATAAAGTATTCTGATTCTAATAATATAACAGTTCCGTCTGGAAAGTGGAGTTGACCAATGACATTATGTTTAGTTGTGTTGTTATGAAGTTGATACAATAAGTTGATGGTTCAGGGCAGACTTGTTAAAAAGCGTATTGTGGTGCAGTTCTGTCCACAGACATTTCCATAAATGCTTATTAGACCCTGTACAGGTCAGTAACTTTCAAGTCTCGTAGCAGACAGTCTAATTCATGGGCCTAAAGATTAGTGCACCTTATCGATCCTCAGTAGCCACTTGTCGATCCTCTGAGCCGGGCGAGTAACAAGATTCATTATGCAAGCATACACACATATTAGCCATACACCTCTTTATCCAAAATTGAGAATGACAGCATAATGAGCACGGATCTAATTAAAGCAGCTCATGCAAAGGTTCTGAGGTGGAGGTTCTGAGAACGACTGAGGGTCACAAACATCACATCCGAACATGATACAACCAAATGACCTGGACACCAAGGACACACTTCAGAGAACTCGAGTACACATCGAGACAGAGATACCTTAAATGTCTTCACTGCGTAAGATGATAGAAAATTCAATCGGTCAGTTGGTAAAGTCACGCTCTGCCGCCAATGCCAGAATCTGTGGAAGAGAGGATTTAATGAACATGAAAAACACTCACACACACCACTGACAACTGCAACAAACAACATAGACGTCAGACAATCCTGTAACAGATATGGGCAAGGGACGGAGTTTAGATAGGCCTTGGAGAATGCTTAGAAGGGAACCACAGCTGACGTAAATACATATAGTAACCCAACAATTAACAATAACTAATGAACAAACCGAACACAAACTCCAAAAAATACACAAACCTGCTCCTCAATATTACATGAAACTGCATGTTACAGGTATTAGTAAGTAATGAAGCAGCTGCTGGCAACTGAGGTGTCCACCAATTACACCATCCAACTGATGGAAAGCAGGAGTCAGGCAGAATGTATTCTGATATGGTTCTAATCCTCCAACTCCCAGCAGGACTGAGAAAACTCCTACTGTGTTTACCCCATTGATGTCTTTTGTTGAAGTGGGCTTTAAAAGCTGAGTTTGGAGCACTGGGATCATTACACGTTCTAGGATCAAATTATGGCTTAAAACTTTACTTGCTGTGAGTTGGCAGGCACCCCGTTCCTGACTTCCTGACTGTGTAGCAAACTGTTAAAAAAGGTTCATTGGTTTTTAGAAATTGACCTTGAGAAAAGTAACTCAGTGGATAGAGTTGGTACCTTAATGTGAGATGGTCCCGGGTGGGTGGGGAGTTTGCATGTACTCCACAGTCTGTTTACCAGGATTTTGTGAGAAGGTTTTGTGAGATCTCTGGGTCTTTCCTCCACTGTAGTTTACTCTCTCTCTCTCTCTCTCTCTCTCTCTATCTATCTATCTATCTATCTATCTATCTATTTATCTATTTATCTGTATATATAAAGTACCAGTTTGCTTGACTTATTGTCCACGTTCTCAGTTCCACTTCCTGTAATGATGGACTATGTAATTCTACAATTCCAGGCTGTAGTCTGTTTGTGGACTACAGTACATACTGTGTACGTCCCCTTTACTCTCTAATGGTCCACTTTTGTTCTCTAATGGTCAGAACCCCAATAGAACCACCACAGAGCAGGTATTATTTGGTTGGTGCATTATTCCTATCCCAGCAGTGTCACTGAGGTGTTTAAATGAAACAACAGCAGCACTGCTGCACTAAACCCCCCTCACAGCATCAGTGTCACTGCAGAGCTGAAAACCAACAGAGGACTAACAAAAACAAAGAACACAGATGGAGTACAGTCTGTAATTGTAAAACTACAAAGTCCATCTATATGATAAGTAGAGGAAATAGACAATGAAGCAAAAAAGGGGGCGTGTCCGTATGACTGGTACTGTATGTTGAAAGCAAGAGAGTGTTAAATAATTTCGGGAAGGCCCATTTTCTGCTTTTGCATTATGCACAAAGAAGTATTTTAAAAAAGTTGTCTTGATAAATTCTCTAAAACAAATATTTAGTGTAAGAACATTTAAAATGTGGCTTTTTGTTTTTTAGTGAAACACCCAACACTTTAGTATGTAAATAAATAAAACAAATTAAAGCTTAACTGATGGATCTTTACCTGATGATGTAGTTTGTTGACTTTTTGTGCAGTCATACAATGGACTTGAGTAATTATTTCATTTCCTGTAAATAATGAAATTAACTCCAGCACCTCCATGACCCTGTGACTCAAACTGATATAAATGGCTTAAAATTAATAAATAAATGAACCTTTTACATAATTTCAGTGGCTCATAAAGCATTTTTTTGGCTATTTTTCCATTTAAGACTAAAATCAGGTTAAATTTTATCTTAATTAGCTGTAATGGTAAGAATATAAATATCTGTCCATTAGTGCCACGGTATTTAATAAAGTGCATTTCTGAATGAGTCGTGTACAAAGACTTTTTAAAATCTATATATTACAGAAATGACACAATAACATTTACTAATCGGTTGTAGGTTATAAAAGTCCAGTGAGTGGTCTGGACAAGATTGAAAAATCAAAATTCAAAGTAAATACAAAAAGAAAACAAACATAAGAAGTGTTGTCATCGATTTTTATTATAAATTGTGTTGACAAAGAAGTCGCCCAAGTGCTTTATTGTTTATTATGCTTTAAAGAAGCAGACATAATTACTGTTCATTATGTAGCTTAAGTCCAGAATATACAGTATCAGTCAAAAGTTTAGACAATGCCTTTTAGCTCTGTTAACTGTTCTCTGGTTAGGTTGTTAGACTCCGAAAAGTCCACTAAATCTAATATTTTGGGCCCTTTATCAAGGCCCTTAACCCTCATTGTTTTAGAGGTGCCGTATCATGGTTGACCCTGTGCTTTGACTGCAACCTTCAATTTCGTAAACTTGCCTAATCGGCAAAATGGCTGATACATATGTAAAATTGGGAGACTAGATTAGATTGTGATGTCATAAAAGCTCCCATGTCTGTCAGAGTGTATCTGAGAGTTCTATTTTAACCCCGTCTTGTTATTTCTTTCTCTTTTTCAGATGTTTGATATTCATTCCTGTGGCAAAGTCTTCTAGTTCTATTTTGCACATCTTAATGGAAATCGTGCATTGATAATTTAATTCGAATTTTGTTTCCTCTCACAAAAAGAAAAAGAAAAAAAAAGGATTAATGATGACGAGAAGAAAGGAAAGGTAAATCAGACAGCGTGAAGGTGGAGTGAGCGCAGACACAGGACTCTGAACCCCAGGGAAGCGAAACATATGGGGTCAACATGGCTTCTGTCCCATCACAGCACAAGTACGAAACACAGCATCCTCCTCCTCCTCCCTCTTTTTGACATTTTCCTCGATCATACGAATCGGAGCCTTTTTTCGATTTTGCACACTGGACACAATGGTACGACCCAGTGTGCAATGAAATTCAGCAGCATACAGCTAACTGGTCATGCCAAAGACGTGGAGAGAGTCGTCCTTCCCACGATCCTTAGCTTTCCCAAGCCTGTGTCTGTGCGAGGGACTGGAAGCTGCAGCGTTCAACCTCCATCCAGCAACCGTACATAGACTGAGGACTNCATACGAATCGGAGCCTTTTTTCGATTTTGCACACTGGACACAATGGTACGACCCAGTGTGCAATGAAATTCAGCAGCATACAGCTAACTGGTCATGCCAAAGACGTGGAGAGAGTCGTCCTTCCCACGATCCTTAGCTTTCCCAAGCCTGTGTCTGTGCGAGGGACTGGAAGCTGCAGCGTTCAACCTCCATCCAGCAACCGTACATAGACTGAGGACTAACAATCTTAGAATGAAGGTCATCATATGATTATGATTGTTTCTTTCATTATGTTTGGCTTTTATTTCTCTTTGTTTTTTTGTTTTTTTGTTTGTTTTTTCGTCATGTTCAGGCCCTAAGGCTGGAACATGCAGTATGGATACTCACATACTAGTAAACAAGTGAAGCCGAGTCTTAATTCATGCATTGAACTGGACTGAACTTTCTAAATAGGGAAACAATTCAAATGTATCGGACCGTTTCTTAGTTCTGTATAGAACCACTTTAATCGGGCTTCACATCTGTTTACCTTTCATCTATCAGACTTTGTCATAGCCAACGTCAGGCCTTCACTGACTTATTCAAGGAATATTGTGATTTCTCTTTGTTTATTAAACCATATAGCATCTTAGTTTCTTTTCTTTTCTTCCTAAACCTCTTCATTTGCTTATTCATGATCATATTTTGTAAACTACAATATGTATCTTTAACATGGAACAAAAATTTATTATTTAATAATGTATGTATTAGCCTTAGATTCTTGTAACCTGTATCTGGGTTCTTTTTATAGATGTATATAAAACAAGAGGTTGTTCATTAAATGTGACCATTTCACAATGACTGCGACCTGCTGATTATTCGTTGCGCATGTCCGAAATCTGTGCTGCATGCAAAGCCACGGCTCTGAATTTACATATGACACTTTCGCAAATTTGTGCCAGTGTTGCTGGCTGGGGGCTGCGTCTGATTACAGATGATTGGTGGTTCATTTGGGTGTTTGTGAGGTCTAGTAATGAGAAGGTGAAACTGAGGCGCAATAAAAGTACAGCGGTGGGCATGCAATATAATTTATAATTCATGTTTTTTGTGGATTTGTGCTGCGCACTGCATGGATTTTTTTAACCATATATCATTTTAGCTTCATCTTCTGGTATCAGTATGTAAAAAGAAATTTGAAACAACAATGCTACAATGCTGTATTTTATATATATATATATATATATATATATATATATATATATATATATATATATATAGGGTTTGGAGGGGTGAGTAGTTCGGGGGCATCCACGGGGGAGAACGTTTGGGGCCTTGGGCAGATACACCCAGGACAGGTCGCCAATCTATCGCTGGGCACACACTCACTCACACAGACAAACACACTCTATATGGGGCAATTTGGAGAATTCAATGGACCTTAAATGTATGTTTTTGGACTGTGGGAGCAAACCAGAGAACTCGGAGGAAACCCACGCAGAAACCCAGATTGGTATATATATATATATATATATATATATATATATATATATATATATATATATATATACACACACATATAGTAAGTGTCAAAAATAAACAATGCCGCAAGAAGGGGGTGTGTCCACACTTTTGACGGGTACTGTACATTGAAATCATGGACACTGGAGTCAGCAGCTTTGGGGATTTAAATGTTTATTCACTGCATTAATAGACTGCATTAAATCTCCAAATGTCGTTAAGGTGGCACATCTTCTGCGGTGGGGTATTCAGACTTCGGGGCGTGCAGAGGGATGCAAGTATGAGATTAAACATTTTAACATTTTCATATCTCACTCAATCCAAATGAAATGGACTACAACAGTAAACGCTGACCTTAAATAGGCGTTTTTAATGAAGTGCATGATAATTTTTTATAAAAATAGAGTTATGGCCAAAACCACTAACGCCTCTGGAGATTATAGAGAAAATTATTGCTGTGCTGATTTGTTTTTGATTGTATCGGGACAGCGCAAAAAAGATGAAAATGTCAAATCTGATATCACACAGAATGGCAGAAATGGACTGGAGAATGTTGTACAGTAAGAAATAATTGGATATCAATCATATGATGCATAAATTTGTATTTATGACAAAACACAACTGCTGGCAATATAGAACTAATCAGTTTAACAAGTTTGAGGAAAAAATGTCTTCACACTGAGAATGAAAGAAAGACAGGAGAGTAGAGAATTCTTTAAGGATGTGTGATTATAAGTTTGTCTCTAGAGATTTCAAAGTTCCTGTGTCCACTGTGTGCAATGTCATTAAAAAGTTCTCAGCTCATGACTCTGTAGCTGACCTTAAGAAAAACCGATGGCAGATGGTAACAAAAAATGAGATCCTGAAATAGTTCAAGCCAAAGCAAAAAAACGTTCCGAAGTTTACAGCGATGAGTCCGGATCTAATTTAATAGAACTGTGGAGAGATTTAAATTCAGCAAGTGGGGGGCAATGGTGGCATGGTGGTGTAGTGGTTAGCATGTTCACGTGTCAGCGCTGGGGATCCAGGTTCGAATCCCGATCTGGGAGTTTCCATGTTCTACTCGGGTCCACATGGGTTTCCTGCGGGTTTTTTGGACCCACAGTCCAAAAACATGGGTTACCCCATCTGAATATACCCTATATAGTGTGTGTGTCTGTCTGTGTGCGTGAGTGAGTGAGTGTGTGCCCAGCAGTGGACTGGTCCCCTTCCGGGGTGTATCTTGCCAGACTCGTGACTCGAACTAACCGGAAGCTAATGAGATGAAGTGGAAGAAGGAGAACTTCAAATGGAAGAGACCTGGAGAGGCTCCAGAGTTCCGGCAGAGTTACTGAGTAAGAAAGTCATTAATGGTTATAGGAAGCAATTGATTTCAGTTATTCTTTCCAAAGAGTGTGTTACTAAATAAAACTATTAAGTTGAAAAGCATGTAAAGTTCCATCAGTTTGAATAATTCTGTGATTTGAGTTATTCTTATGCAGATAAAAAAGAAAGAATTATGAATATCACATCATTATTAATGTTATTAATAAGACTGTTCTAGGATTGGTGCGTTGTAATGCGTTCTCTAAAATGTGGGGGGCAGTGTTTTTGGCCATGACTGTAGAATGCCATGTTAATTAATTAAAAGTATTCTTTTCTTTAAAATGCAGTGATAAATGAAGAAAAATGTCCGTTCCAGTTTCTTCATACCGCAGGTTCAATCATCCTGTCTGGGAAAAGAATCACCTCCACGACAGTCTCCTCGTTCTAACCACACACTCTCTGTTTATATAGACTTCATTCTTTTATGTTCGAAGGACCGAAAGACACAACCTCTTATTAGCTGGCAATAGAGAAGAGGAAAATCTTGCTAGAAAATCGATGATCCAGAACACTGGGCTGGAGGCTGCATGGCTCTGGTCAGGCATTAAGATGACAGATCTGACTAAGCAGAGATACACAGGAGGTTTTGTTAGTTCCGTAGGTCGAGGGTTGAGGTTTTTGATGGATAGCCTCTGGCTGGAGAATCAGGGAAGCTTTTAAAACGTGTCAGCATTTTTTTTTTACTCCAGACTTTTGCTGAAAATGGTCAACTCTTAGGGGGTCGTATGTGCCGCTGGGTGGGTAAATAGCTAAAATTTGAGGAAGCAGATATAAAGCAGGTAGGCTGGCTGGTAAAAGAAATGAAAGCATTAGGAGGACCTGCTTTTCAGCTTAAGTTTCTTATAATTAATCTTTCAGCTTCCGGAAGGTGCGAAGAATTAATATGTTTCAAGAGGTTTTAAAGCATACAGACGTTCAGCAGTCACAGGAATCTGGAAATTATGCAGAAAACTCTTTTGCATAATTATATTGTTTTAATGCCTGTAATGTTGTTTTGCAGTCCTCACAGGATCCACCAGCTAAAAAAAGGTAGAACACTCACCAACTGTTTACAGCATATGGAGCTCTTTGTTGTTCCGTCAGTTTTGTCAGTTGAGGGATGGTAGTTCGGATTTGGAACTTTCGAAATCCCTCCGGTATAAAAGTTTGTGGAAGAAAGTTATGCAGGTATGACAGTTTAGTATGGTCCCACACCCCACCCCGCCCCAATCTGACTCACGTGAATGAATTCAATGGTTGTAATGGATTATTGTTTTAATTAAACCAGAATGCGGGTGGCATGGTTAGCATGTTTGCATCTCAGCACTAGGGATTACCGGTTCAAATCCCCATCTGGGTGGAGTTTCCATGTTCTCCCTGTGTCCGCGTGGGTTTCCTCCGGGTTCTCCGGTTTCCTCCCACAGTCTGAAAACATGGATCAAGTGAATTGAGTTCTCCAAATTGCCCCATATAGAGTGTGTATGTGTGAGTGAGTGTGTGCCCAGCGATATATTGGCGCCCTGTCCTGGGTGTATCTGTCCAGCGCCCAAAATGTTCTCCCCTGGATGGGCATGGGAAACCCCCCTGCGACCCTAATATAGGATAAAGTGGAAGATAATGAATGGATGGAACCATAATGTTCCATAACGATGAAAAAATAAATGTCTTGTGACAAAATTTATGTACTAATCTAATTCTTCATGGGTGTGTTTTGGATGTAATGTACAATAAATCAATCAGCTTGTTACTCACCGCCTTTGTAGTAGTGTTAAGTTCTATTCAGCGTTCATTGCTGTTGGACACAAGTCTGTGTTGATGATTCATGGCCGAGATAGCGAGCAACGTCTGACTGTTGACGCCTGGAGAGGTTGTTTTCAGTTAGTGGTACACCTGGGTTTTCAATTGCCAAGATAGCAATCCGCCAGAAATGTACCTGAACACACCTCATTTTGAGACGCCCACGCCCATCCGGGGAGATCTAATCACACGCAGTGTTGCTATTTAAACGGCACCAATGGAGGGCGTGAAAATCGACTGTTGGCGGGGTGTAAGGTAGCAATGAGCAACAAATAACTTCATCTTTTGTAAATGTACAGTAATGCCTTGTACTCCACCAATTTGCAGTCAGGCAGTGTGTGTGTGTGTGTGAGAGAGAGAGAGAGAGAGAGAGAGAAAGAGATTTGATGCCTATGTAATTATTTTGTACTGTTTATAAGCTGCAAAGTCAACAGAACATCTGGTGTCAGGGAAGCTTATGTCCACAAAGACGTTTTGTGCACCGTCCTGTGCTCTGAAGAAATACAGACCCGTCATGCAAGAAGCCGAAAACCTGGGATTCTTTTATCTAAAAGAAAAACACTCTGTCTGGACCTGCAAAGAAAAGGTAGAAGCAGATAAATACATTTATGTGGGCTGTATATACATCCTATGATTGTCTGAAAAACATCCTGTTATGTAGTGGACTGGACTTCAAAGTGCTTCTAACAGTGGTTTTCCGACTTCACCACAGAGGAACTTCACCATCATGTCTACTGACCTTGGTAAATGTACAGGTTTTGCTGAAACCATGACACCGACTTTAACTTGTCGATTTGATGTTACTACAGGACAGACCTCATTTGGTTGTTGGACAGACTTTTTTTTTAAGTGGATAAGATAAGATAGGATAAGATAAACCTTTATTTGTCCCACAATGGGGAAATTCATAATGTTCTCTGTGGTGTCGTCTAGAGAACTTAATAAAATGTTAGACAGTCTGACAGCTACTTTATTGAACCCGAAGGAAATACCCCCATCCAGTAGTTTACAACAATAAAGTTCAAAAGCAGTCAGAGGAGGACACACAGAAAGAATAGGTCTAAGTATGATCAGCTCATCTCAGCTCTTCTGCTTACTAGAGCCTACAATCGTGGGGGATCCCCATGTCCATCAAGTGAAGACATGTCAGATAATAGGCAGATACATTCAGGACAGTGCATCAATTCATTGCAGGGTACACGCTCACTCACATTGATACAAACTATATAGGGGCAATTTACAACAGCCAGTTCATCCATGTTTTTGTACTGTGGGAGGAAAGCAAAGAGCCCAGAGGAAACCCACAGGGACACGAGGAGAACATGGAAACTCCACACTGATCACTCTCATGATTTTAATCCTGGATTAGAATAACATTATTCTACATCAACACAAAATCGTGTTATCACTGGGCTGCACCATTAAAATAGCAATCCCCCGAAGTCAGAGTGCACCTGGCTCTTAAAGCAAATGGCAAATGATACATTCAAAACAAACCCATAAATAATTAAGAGAATAAGTACATGACTTTTGCGAGTTTTGAGCCGAATAAGACCTACTTTTCCCGTCGATAAGACAACGCACTGACTCGTCCTACGTTAAGCTGTGCAGTGTGCACTGAAGATCCCAAATGTATGGTCCATTAAGTTTTGTGTGACATTCTTTGAATCCGACAGTAGATTTACTGAACTTTATTATTTACTAAAGAACTAGAGTGATTTCATTGCTGATCACATGACTTACTTCAGGTTCCCTTAATGCTCTCCATCCCAGCAGGACTTGGTATCCAGTACACGGTCTGTTTTTGTTCAAAACATTCTGTTAAAGCTTTAAGATGGTCCCTGATGTGTTCAATTCAGACCAAACAGCCAGTATGATCAGCTTGATCGACATTTTGACATTCTCTGTCAGTCACTGGGTTTAAATCCCCAGAATGAGAATTCAGAAAAAATCAATAGCTCATTGCGCGGCTGTTAGCTCCTAGACCTGCCTAATGACAGCCTTGACCTTTTAGAGCAGCTAACTATATGACTGACACCTAATCACTTCAGGGCCCAATCAGCTTAGGCTTTTATTATTCAGAAAGGTGAGGTTTCTGCAGATGCTCTATCTCTGGACAATCACAGGGCTTAGATTCAACCTTTCCGTATACAGCTCTGTGGATCCACTTTCATTATGATGCAAATAACAGTTTGTCTGTGTAAATGTAAGAAATGGCCCTGGGTAATGATCTTACTTGGATTTCTCTTTTTTCTTATTATTCAAATCAATTGTTATTCAAAACAATGTGTTTACTACTAATATGATGCTTTGTTGTAATAGCTATTGCTTTTTTAAAAATTTAGCTACATTTTTATTGCAGATGGCATGGTGGTGTAGTGGATACCCTCAGCATCCGTCCCTCAGCGCTGGGGATCCAGGTTCGAATCTCGATCTGGGTTGAGTTTCCATGTTCTCCTCGTAGCCGTATGGGTTTTCTTCGGGTTCTCAGTTTTTCTCTCACAGTCTAAGAATCTCACATGGTTTTAAGGTGAATCGGCTGCTCTAAATTGGCTTTATGTAGTGTGTGTGTCTATATGCATGAGTGTTTTGCTTCCCTTCCCCCCCCACGCACACAAAGCCATTAGAGGATTAAGTGGTAGGTAATGAGACATTATTAATAGAATATAATTAGAATAGAATTCAACTTTATTGTCATTGCTCATTATAAACAACGAAATGCAGTTTGCATCCATCCAGAAGTGCTTTAGCAGATATATAAATATATACATTACAAAGTGGTAATTTGTTGACTAGAATATACAAATATGAATGTACAGACTATAAACAGATTATAAATATGAAATATACAGCTATGAGCATGTACAGACTTTGAGCAGATATAATAAAAAATATACAAGCTATGAACATGTACAAAAATACTGAAGACTTATGGCTCAGTTTCAACAGGTTTTTTCGGTGTAGCTGATTTATAATGTTTGCATGTTCTCCTCATGTCTGAAATGGTTTCATATATGGCCTCTTAAAGTCTAAAAAGATAGGCTTGTCCCATCCTTAGTATCCTCGTCCATTACTACATCTCTAAACATCCACTTTGGCCTTATTTCTCTCCTTCTGCTTGGTGGCTCTATCCAGTTTTAAACATGGTGTAATACCCAATTAATACTTAAAATAATGCTTATGTTGGTTATAAATTCAAATATGCCACCGTAGTGTGTATTTTACTATTTTGTACTACGAATTTCTAAATACTGAATTTAGGAAATTTACTGTTGTACTCTAACAACAGGAAACATTTGAAGCTACAGTTGAACTATATTTTAGCTCTCCACTGGCATAGATAAACACAGGCTGACACCTTGTACCCTAAAGATAAGTGAAGGGACTGTCACCTGCTTGCTGTGCATAGAAATTCCATATAAAAGCTTTCAGTAATCATGAAGCCAAACCAGCAGGGCTGAAAAGAAAACAGGATCTTGAAAAGTCTGGACTTTGACAGCCTCTCATTTGGAAGATAAGAGGCCAACAGGTATACACACTGAAGATCTACAGGCAATTCGGTGAAAAAGCACCACTCTGAGGCAATACAGGCGTTAGATCTTTTTCTTTTCTTTTTTTGACACTAAAATGTCGAGGTATGATATTTGTGGCCCAGAGCTTTTTAACAGTATATAAGATTAATTCAGTAGCTGTGCTTTTATAATCTGTTCTCTTTTAAACAGTTAGATTTGCATCACTTGCATACATAATTTCATTTTACCAGCTCAGAATCATTACCTAAATTGAGAATAAGGCCACTGTTTGGCTGGCCATGATCTAATCTGAGGAGGGTCTGCTTCTCATTAGTTCCTCACATTAGACTTGTACAGCTTGTTGCAGATGCACTATGGGGCAGAAATATCTGTCTCCGAAAAGGTCTTTAAAACAATGCAATGCTTGTTGCGAGAGCAGAGCAGCGTTACTTTTGCCATCTGATGTGCATTATGCATGAATCATGCTCTGTAACAAGGTGCAAAAGGTGGAGGAGCAGAGCCTCTATGTCAGACTGGGACAGCCAAGAAATCCCTGCTCATCCTCACGATGCTGCATCTGGAGTGTCTGCAGCAGCAGCAGTTGATGAATTGGAACATTTCCCATCTGGGCCAGAGCCAGCCTTCTTTCATGCTCCCAAGACTGTGGAAGAGAGAAAGGTTGAGTCAAGAGGCGCTAATTGAATTCAGCCCTAGCCAGGTGCCTCATTCCTTTCCTCTTCAGTTGCTGGTCAGGAAGTAGAACAGTGGGGAAGTAAATGGAAAAGATGTGTACAAAGTCAAAAAATAACACAAATGTGCAACCACACAGCTGCGATTTTGCGAGTTTCCATAAAAATTCTGTTATTGATGTTAGAGATTAGCATTACAATGTATTATTATTATCATTGCCATGTTTCTAACTTCTGCTTTATGCTATACTAGGTTCCCTCATGCCCATCCAGGAGAAAATGTTTGAATCCATGTTTTTGGACTGTGGGAGGAAACTAGAGAACCTGGAGGAAACCCACACAGAGACGGGGAGAACATGGAAACTCCACCCAGAAAGGGATTCAATCCTGAATCTCCAGCGCTGAGAGATGAACATGGTAACCATTATGCTACTGTGCCATATTATTATTATTATTATTATTATTATTATTATTATTATTATTATTATTATTATTATGGTACTACATGCCCATTTAAGGAGACCATTTTGGGTAAATACACCCAGGACAGGATGCCAATCTATGGATGGGCATTTTATTGTATTATGAGTTAGTGAAATGTAGACCAGTACTCTTACCTCACAGCAAGAAGGTCCTAGTTCTAGTTCTATTATAAGGCAGAGATGTCAGGGTTCCTTAGGTTGGTGTGTTTGTGTGTGTGTTTGTGTGTGTGTGTGTGTGTGTGTGTGTGTGTGTGTGTGTGTGTGTGTGTGTGTGTGTGTGTGTGGGGTATTAACTCTAAACACCGTCCAAAAGGCCTGAATAACCAAAATCCAAAAAGCTAGACAAACATACAAAATACTCTGCTCGTGTGATTGTGTGAATGGAATATAATGGGAAGCTGAATGTAGGGATGTAATAGATACAGCTGACTGAAAGGAAGGAACAAAAGCTTGAAGGAGAAACACCTGCACTAAATAAACTATTTCACAAACACAAAAGACCAGAAAAAGTAAAAAAAAAAAACACAAGCAATTATAAAGAAGACGTGCAAAAAGAGGTTTGGACTGAACTCGGGAATATTATCAGCTTCTTCAACTTTAACCCTCAAATGCAATGGTGTCCCCAAACAGACACAGCTGTACCTGCTGTATGCAAAAGTGTTTTTGCATAGTGTTTGGTAAAGGCACCATCTTAAGCCTTAATTTGTCCAGAAGCATGTCTTAATTTGGGCAGAGGTGCTCTCTGGAGGCTTTACTCAGATGCTATTGCTCTATTGAGACTTAACTTGGATGAGGTCAGCTTTTTTAACCCGTAATTATGAGCTACTTCCAGAAAATGCAAATGTGTTAGACTTTGTAGCATTTCACCACTGGCTGGCAGCAGCTACAAAAAGGGGGTTGCAAGGGAATATTTGACTCGCTCAGCCCTCTTCATAACACATTTCACATTTATTCTGACTGTAATAAGTTATTTGACAGCTGGAGTCAATGTACCTGTAGGCCTGAGGCTTCCGCCAATAAGTAACTATATGGAGAAGATGACTCGCCTACAGCGAACTGTATCATAAATGTCCAGGCTAATGAAAAGCCTGAATACACACCTGGATAAACAAGAATAAACTTAAAGTCTCTGAAGTATATTTTTCTTCATGATATACTCATTTCTTCCTTATGATGGAGCCACATTCACCATTTTCAAGCAAACCGTCGTTCACATCTCAGTCCAGTTCAGTCAATAGAAAGTCTGGGAAAGCAAGATACTCTGCATCCAGTCTTTCAGACAAAGAAGAACAATCATTCAGCGACTTTCATTAGGTCTGTAATAGATTAACACGAGTAATGTGGCCTCTGAAACTATAAAATTAAATTATTAACCAAAATCCAAAGCCAACTTTATCCATAAATGGTTAGGCTGTCCTCTGTATGTTTAAGCAGCATGAATTCATGAAAGAAAGTCATTCCATCCACCTTTGAAATCAATCATTCTCAGTTACAGGCACAAGAAGGCCACTAATGATAATTAAAGGACTCCTCTGACGAGACGGTTAGAGATGTCCAAGTGGTGAGTGGAAGGAAATGGGAGAGCTACATCAGCTCGACATTAGCCAGTTAGCTGCAAAAAGAGACGGTTGGCAGAGTCCATGGCAAAGATGGATTGGTGACAAATCTATAAAGAAAGTAGGCAAGACATCCCGATGTAGTCAGAGAGGTCATGGAGAAAACTTGATCCACATCACAGGAATGTTCTGACATGAATCTTTTCTCATTATACACCAACGGGACATCAAAAAGTCCTCATCTCACCCCATGGCAGTAGTGCTGAGACCAGTGAACGATGAGAACATAGGGGTATGATGACATCACCTGTGGACTTTGTGATCATGTTCTCCAGTGGGGATGCACAACCTGGTCCATTTCTTATAGTTATTGGAAAGCAAAGCAATGTGGGTAATGCAAACGAAGGTTCCAGCAGTCATAGATGGAGCAGAAGACGGTGTGATCGTGACTTGTCGTGGCAAGGAATGGGAATGTGATGTCAAAAACCCAGCCGCAGATGGATTTCAAGGCAGGAAATTGATGATATCTACCGCTCTTCATTGTGCACACCAACATCAACTTGTTTACTAAAAACAAAAACCTCAATATTAACTTAGACTGCTGGCATCACTGAGGTTGATTAGATGTATAAAAAACACCAAAATTTGTAAGTCACACTAAACTGTTTCACTCAGTTATGTAAATCTGCCTTGGGGACTTTGTCAGCTGAGATTTATTATGTTTCCGTTACATCGTTCAGAAACATCCCCAGCAAACAAAGTCAATCGCTGGTTGTGTGCCATACAAAGAGAAAAAAGTACCAGACTCTCCCCTAATCTTCTGCAATGTAAACACTTCAGACTTCCCACATATCAACATGATGTGTTATCTGCTACTGGTGGGAAGAGAACAATTAAGTGTAGAGAGCACACAGTAGAGCCTCACTATACACAGCCAACCACAACTTGTTTCATTTTCTACCCTCATACCAAACTGTATGGTGGGGAAAACGTTAAGCAATGGAATACAGATGCAGTGGAAACCATGACAGCTTGTTAGGAACGTACTGATTGGGATTTGAAGACATCTGGAAACGAGGATGCAACAAACATATGCAAAAGTTTGCATAGTTTACTATCACGAAATGATAATTAGACCACAAAATCAGCAAATGTGCAACCAAAAGTACAGAATACAGTATTTACCTCCCGAAGTTAGAAGGAGGCATGACACATACAGATAACGTTAAACAAAGAAATTAAATATTTATTTATCATCTTCCGCTTTATCCTCTACTAGGGTTGCAGGGGGGTTCCCCATGCCCATCCGGAACGTTAAGGGCGCTGGGATACACCCAGGACGGTGCAACAATCTATTCCTGGGCTGACACACTCTATATGGGGCTTTTTAGAGCATTCAATTTACCTTGAACTTATGTTTTTGGACTGTGGGAAGAAACCGGAGAACCCAGAGGAAACCGACCTGTACACGGGTAGAACATGGAAACTCCACTAGATTGGGATTCAAACCTGGATCCCCAGCTGAGAGGACAACATGCTAACCACTAAACCATCGTGCAGCCCAGAAATAAAACAGGTGAAGTCAAATTCAATCAGAATTTAGAAAACGCAGTGGTGTTTGCAGAGGAACTGCAGAGTTTTACTGCACAGCACGGCAGTGTAATTTCACTTTCAGAAGGCAGAAGAGAGAGAAAGTTGACCTTTTATGTCTTTCAGAAGCATCAATCAGTCTTACTTAGTGTTTTGCTTCGCAGAGGTACAGATTTAGAGAGAGTAAGTGCTCCAGTAAGAGTAATCAGTTCTTGAAACGATACTCTAACCTAAAGATCATTACCTGTATTTGTAACTGCACAGAGGAAAATTGCTTTTATTGCTCAAATGTTGATTTTCGGTGTCTCGAGATTGGGATCTCACATCTCATTTAGAGATCAACTTTGTCACAGATGTTGTCACAGATGTTTCTTTTAAAATTGTGTAGGAGAAGTAGTATGAGACAAAATGAGAAATAGGTAGCATGGTGGCTAAGTAGTTAGCACATTCGTCTCTCAGCTCTGGGGATCCGGGTTTGAATCCCAATCCCGGAGGAGGGTTCTACGGTTTCCTCCCACAGTTCAAAAGCATGGATGAAATAAATGCTCTAAATTGCCCCATCCAGAGTATGTTTGTGTGAGTGAGTGTGGCCAGCGCCCTAAACGTTCTCCCCTCAATGGGCATGGGGTTAGAGGATTAAGCAGAAGATGAGAAATGAATGAATAAATGAAAGATGAGACATGGATGGTAGAATCGCTGGTTCATACGTATGAAATGTGTAAATTTAGATGTGTTAGCTGTTCAGTTATCAATGTGAATAAAGATAAAGAAGTCATTCACTGAATCAGAACTAAACAGATATCAAGTTAATTATTTTACAAATCTGAGCACAATCTGAGGCTTCATCAAGATTTCTACTAAAACTGAGGTATTTCATTTAAGGGACAATGTTTTCAGGAGAAACTACAAGAACATTAATGAGAGCTTTTTAATATATTTTTTTCTGGTTGTTTCTATTAAATATCTTTATCCGCACATATCATTTAATATCCATATATTTTTCTTTAACCAGGGTAGCAGGGGGGTTCCCCATGCCCATCCAGTGGAGAATGTTTTGGGCGCTCTACAGCAGAAAAGGAGGGAAAATGGTAAGAAGATTGATGTGATGGTACAAATCTGACCATAGGCATGATGACTGATAATTGAAGCTTTGGCTGATCTAGTGTAAAAGAGATGGGTTAATATACTATGTGACCAAGTGGAGACCAAGTGAAAGGAAAGTGTGGCTTGAAGCCTTGGTTGTAAGATTGAACTGTACTATCATGGGCTAGATAGGAGGAGAAATTGGGTAGAAATCATTTTTAAAATATAATATCAAGAATGAGTGTCTGATAGTGTGATGGGTGTGAAGCTGGAAATTGATGGAGTGTTAATGAATGTCATCAGCACATATGCTCCACGAGTGGGGTGTGAGATGGGGTGAAAGAAGATGGAGTGAGTCAGATGAAGTTTTGGTGAGGGTACTTAAAAAAGAGAGAGTTGTGACTTGAGCATGTTGGTGAAGGGGGTGGCGGTGGAGCTACCACACCCAAAACACCAAGCTACCACACACAAACCACTGAGCTACCCAACCATAACCATCTAGCTACTACACCCTAATCATCAAGCTACCACACACACAAACCACCAAGATACCACACCCAAACCACCAAGCTACCATGCCCTAACAACTGAGCTACCACACCCTAAATACTAAGCTACCACACCATAACAACTGAGCTAACACACACAAACCACCAAGATACTACACCTTAACCACAAAGCTACCACACACCCAAACCACCAAGCAACCACACACCCAAACTACCAAGCTACCACACACAAACCACCAAGCAACCACACACCCAAACCACCAAGCTACCACACCCAAACCACCAAGCTACCACACACCCAAACCACCAAGCAACCACACACCCAAACCACCAAGCTACCACACACCCAAACCACCAAGCAACCACACACCCA